>JAUNZM010001782.1:0-67736 GCA_033459285.1 Clamator glandarius
CTAAAAGCACCCAGATCCTTGTAGAGCCCCCCAGGGCCCCTCTTAAGGCACCCCGACCCTTCTAGAGCACTCCAGGACCCTTCTAAAAGCCCCCAGACCCTTCTAGAGCCGCCCCGGATCCTTGTAAAAGCACCCAGACCCTTGTAGAGGCCCCCTGGACCTTTCTGAAAGCCACCAGAACCTTCTAGAGCCCCCCAGGACCCTTATAAAAGCACCTAGACCCTTCTAGAGCCTCCCAGGACCCTTCTAAAAGCCACCAGACCCTTCTAGAGACCCCCAGGCCCCTTCTAAAAGCCCCGAGACCCTTCTAGACCCTCCCCGGATCCTTCTAAAAGCCCCCAGACCCTTCTAGATCATCCCAGGACCCTTCTAAAAGCCCCCAGACCTTTCTAGAGGCCCCCAGGACTCTTCTAAAAGCCCCCAGACCCTTCTAGAGCTCCCCAGGACCCTTCTAAAAGCCCCCAGACCCTTCTAGAGCTCCCCAGGACCCTTCTAAAAGCACCCAGACCCTTCTAGAGCCCCACAGGACCCTTCTAAAATCCCTCAGACATTTCTAGAGGCACCCAGGACCCATCCAAAAGCACCCAGAGCCTTCTAGATGCCACCAGGACCCTTCTAAAAGCTCTCACACCCTTCTAGAGCCCCCAGGACCCTTCTAAAAGACCCCATACCGTTCTAGAGCCCCCCGGACTCTTCTAAAAGCCCCAGACGCTTCTAGAGACACGCAGGACCCTTCTAAGTGCCCCAGACCCTTCTGGAGTCTCTCAGGACCCTTCCAAAAGCCCCCAGACCCTTCTAGAGCTCCCAGGACCCTTCTAAACTACCACAGTACTTTCTAGAGGCCCCCAGGGCTCCTCTAATGGTCCCCAGACCCTTCTAGAGCCACCAAGGACCCTTCTAAAGCCCCAGACAATTCTAGAGCTCCCAGGACCCTTCTAAAATCCATCAGACCCGTCTAGAGTCCCTCAGTACATCTCTAATGGTCCCCAGACCCTTCTAGAGCCCCCAAGGACCCTTCAAAAAGTCCCCAGAGCCTTCTAGACCCTCCCGGATGCTTCTAATAGCCCCCAGACCCTTCTATAGCCCCCAGGACCATTCTAAAAGCAACCAGACCTTTCTGGAGCCTCCACGGACCCTTCTAAAAGCCCCCAGACCCTTCTACAGCCACACAGGACCCTTCTAAAAGCACCCAGACCCTTCTAGAGGCCCCCAGGAACCATCTGAATGCACCCAGACCCTTCTAGAGCCCCGCAGGACCCTTCTAAAAGCCCCCAGACCTTTCTAGAGGCACCCTGGACCCTTCAAAAAGCACCCAGACCCTTCTAGAGCCTCCCAGAACCATTCTAAAAGCACCCAGACCATTCTAGAGCCTCAAAGAACCCTTCTAAAAGCACCCAGACCCTTCTAGAGCACCCCAGGACCATTCTAAAAGCACCAGACCCTTCTAGAGCCCACAGGACCCTTCTAAAAGCCCCTAGACCCTTCTAGAGAACCTACAGGACCCTTCTAAAAGCCCTCAGACCTTTCTAGAGTCTCCCAGGACCCTTCTAAAAGCCCCCAGACCCTTCTAGAGCCCCGTAGGACCCTTCTAAACGACCCCATACCGTTCTGGAGCCCCCAAGGACCCTTCTAAAAGCCTCCAGAGCCTTCTAGACCCTCCCCGGATCCTTCTAATAGCCCCCAGACCATTCTAGAGCCCCCCAGGATCCTTCTAAAAGCCCCCAGACCCTTCTGGAGCCTCCACGGACCCTTCTAATAGCTCCCGGACCCTTCTAGAGTCTCCCAGGACCCTTCTAAAAGCCCACAGACCCTTCTAGAGCTCACCAGGACCCTTCTAAAATCCCCCAGACCCTTTTAGAGGTCCCCAGGACCCCTCTAATGGTCCCCAGACCCTTCTAGAGCCCCCAAGGACCCTTCTAATAGCCCCAGACCCTTCTAGAGCCCCCCAGGGCCTTTCTAAAAGCCCCCAGACACTTCTAGACCCTCCCCGGATCCTTCTAAAAGCACCCAGACCCTTCTAGAGCCTCCCAGGACCCTTCTGAAATACCTCAGACCCTTCTAGAGCCCCTCAGGACCCTTATAAAAGCCCCCAGACCCTTCTAGATGCCCCCAGGACCCTTCTAAAAGCACCCACACCCTTCTAGAGCACCCCAGGACCCTTCTGAAAGACACCATACCTTTTTAGAGGCAATCAGGACCCTTCTTAAAGCCCCCAGACCCTTCTAGAGCCCCTCGGACCCTTCTAAAAGCCCGCAGACCCTTCTAGAGGCCCCCAGGACCCTTCTAAAAGCCCCCAAACCTTTCTATTTCCCCCGAGGACCAATCTAATAGCACCCAGACCCTTCTAGAGCCCCCCCGGACCCTTCTAAAAAGCACCCAGACCCTTCTAGATGCCTCAAGGACCATTCTGAAAGCCCCCAGACCCTTCTAGAGGCCCCCAGAACCCTTCTAAATGCACCCAGACCCTTCTAGAGCCCACCAGGACCCTTCTAAAAGTACCCAGACACATTTAGAGCCCCCCAGGACCATTCTAAAAGCACCCAGACCCTTCTAGAGACACCCAGGACCCTTCTTAAAGCCCCCAGACCCTTCTAGAGCCCCCCAGGACCCTTCTAAAAGAACCCAGACTCTTCTAGACCCTCCCCGGATCCTTCTAAAAGCCCGCAGACCCTTCTACAGGCACCCAGGACCCTTCTAAAATCCCTCAGACCCTTCTAGAGCCCCCCAGGACCCTTCTAAATGCCCTCAGACCCTTCTAGAGCCTCCCAGGACCCTTCTAAAAGCCTCCAGACATTTGTAGAGCCCCCCAGGACCCTTCTAAAAGCCCCCAGACCCTTCTAGACCCTCCCCGGATCCTTCTAAAAGTACCCAGACCCATCTGGATCCTCCCAGGACCCTTCTAAAAGACCCCAGACCCTTCTAGAGGCCCCCAGGACCCTTCTAATAGCCCCCAGACCCTTCTAGAGCCCCTCAGGACCCTTCTGAAAGCCCCCAGACCCTTCTAGAGCCCCCCAGGACCCTTCTAAAAGCTTCCAGACTATTCTAGAGGCCCGCAGGACCCTTATGAAAGCCCCCAGACCCATCTAGATCAGCCCAGGACCATTCTATAAGCCCCCAGACTCTTCTAGAGCAACCCAGGACCCTTCTAAAAGCACCCAGACCCTTCTAGAGGCCCCCTGGACCCTTCAAAAAGCACCCAGACACTTCTAGAGCAACCCAGGACCATTCTAAAAGCCACCAGACCCTTCTAGAGCCCCACAGGACCCTTCTAAAATCCCCCAGACCCTTCTAGAGAACCTACATGACCCTTCTAAAAGCCCTCAGACCTTTCTAGAGTCTCCCAGGACCCTTCTAAAAGCCCCAGACCCTTCTAGAGCACCCCAGGACCCTTTCTAAAAGCCCCCAGACCCTTCTAGAGCTCCCCAGGACCCTTCTAAATGCACCCAGACACTTCTAGCGCCCCCCAGAACCCTTCTAAAAGCCCCCAAACCCTTCTAGAGCTCACCAGGACCCTTCTAAAAGGCCCCAGACCCTTCTAGAGCCCCCCAATACCCGTCTAAAAGCACCCAGACCCTTCTAGAGCCCCACAGGACCCTTCTAAAAGACACTAGACCCTTCTAGACCCTCCCCGAATCCTTCTAAAAGCACCCAGACCCTTCTAGAGCCTCCCAGGACCCTTCTAAAATCCCTCAGACATTTCTAGAGGCACCCAGGACCCTTGTAAAAGCCCCCAGAGTATTCTAGATGCCCCTAGGACCCTTCTAAAAGCCCTCACACCCTTCTAGAGTCCCAAAGGACCATTCTAAAAGCTCCAATACCCTTCTAGAGCCCCCCAGGACTCTTCTAAAAGCCCCCAGACCCTTCTAGAGACCCGCAGGACACTTCTAAATGCACCCAGACCCTTCTAGAGTCTCCCAGGACTCTTCTAAATCCACCAGACCCTTCTAGATCTCCCCAGGACCCTTCTAAACTACCCCAGAACCTTCTAGAGTCCCCCAGGGCTCCTCTAATGGTCCCAGACCCTTCTAGAGCCCACAAGGACCCTTCTAAAAGTCCCCAGGCCCTTCTAGAGACACGCAGGACCCTTATAAAAGCACCCAGACCCTTCTAGAGCCTCCCAGGACCCTTCTAAAAGCCCCCAGACAATTCTAGAGCTCCCCAGGACCCTTCTAAAATCAACCAGACCCGTATAGAGACCCCCAGTGCATCTCTAATGGTCCCCAGACCCTTCAAGAGCCCCCAAGGACCCTTCTAAAAGCCCCCAGATCCTTCTAGACCCTCCCCGGATCCTTCAAATAGCCCCCAGACCCTTCTAGAGCCCCCCAGTACCCATCTAAAAGCCCCCAGACCCTTCTACAGCGACACAGGACCATTCTAACAGCCCCCAGACCCTTCTAGAGCCACCCAGGACCATTCTAAAAGCACCCAGACCCTTGTAGAGGCCCCCAGGACCCTTCTGAAAGCACCCAGACCCTTTTAGAACCAAACAGGACCCTTCTAAAAGCCCGCAGACCTTTCTAGAGGCCCCCAGGACCCTTCTAAAAGCACCCAGACCCTTCTAGAGCCTCCCAGTACCATTCTAAAAGCACCCAGACCCTTCTAGAGCCTCCCAGGACCCTTCTAAAAGTACCCAGACCCTTCTAGAGCACCTTGGACCTTTCTAAAAACCTCCAGACACTACTAGTGGCCTCCAGGACTCTTCTAAAAGCCCCCAGACCCTTCTAGAGAACATACAGGACCCTTCTAAAAGCCCTCAGACCCTTCTAGACACCCGCAGGACCCTTCTAAAAGGCCCCTGACCCTTCTAGATTCTACCAGGACCCTTCTAAAAGCCCCCAGACCATTCTAGATCTCCCCAGGACACTTCTAAAATCCCCCAGACCCTTCTAGAGGACCCCAGGGCTCCTCTAATGGTCCCCAGACCCTTCTAGATCCCTCAAGGATGCTTCTAAAAGCCCCCAGACCCATCTAGAGCCCCCCTGGACCCTTCTAAAAGCCTCCAGTCCCGTCTAGAGGCCACCAGGACCGTTCTGAATGCCCCCAGACACTTCTAGAGCCACCCAGGACCCTTCTAAAAGCCTCCAGACCCTTCTACAGGCCCCCAGGACCATTCTGAAAGCCCCCAGACCCTTCTAGACCTCCCCAGGACCCTTCTAAATACACCCAGACACTTCTAGCGCCCCACAGGACCCTTATAAAAGCACCCAGACCATTCTAGAGCTCTCCAGGACCCTTCTAAAAGCCCCCAGACCTTTCTAGAGCCCCCCAGGACCCGTCTAAAAGCACCCGGACCCTTCTAGAGCCCCACAGGACCCTTCTAAAAGGCCCCAGACCCTTCTAGACCCTCCCCGGATCCTTCTAAAAGCACCGAGACCATTCTAGAGCCTCCCCGCACCCTTCTAAAATCCCTCAGACAAGTCTAGAGGCCCCCAGGACCCTTCTAAAAGCTCCCAGAGACTTCTAGATGCCCCCAGGACCATTTTAGAAGCCCTCAAACCCTTCTAGAGCCCCCCAGGACCCTTCTAAAAGCCCCCAGACCCTTCTAGAGCCCCCCAGGACCCTTCTAAAAGCCCCCAGACCCTTCTAGAGTCTCCCAGGGCCCTTCTAAAAGCCCCCAGACCCTTCTAGAGTCTCCCAGGGCCCTTCTAAAAGCCCCCAGACCCTTCTAGATCTCCCCAGGACCAATCTAAAATCCCAGAGACACTTCTAGAGGCCCCCAGGGCCCCTCTAATGGTCCCCAGACCCTTCTAGAGCACCCAAGGACCATTCTAAAAGCCCCCAGACCCTTCTAGAGACCCGCAGGACCCTTCTAAAAGCCCCCAGACCCTTCTAGAGCCTCCCAGGAACCTTCTAAAAGCATCCAGACATTTGTACAGCCCCCCAGGACCCTTCTAAAAGACCCCAGACCCTTCTAGAGGCCCCCAGGACCCTTCTAATAGCCCCCAGACCATTCTAGAGCCCCTCAGGACCCTTCTGAAAGCCCCCAGACCATTCTAGAGCCCCCCAGGACCCTTCTAAATGCCCCCAGACCCTTCTAGAGCCACCCAGCACCCTTCTAAAAGACCCCAGACCATTCTAGAGCATGCCCGGACTCTTCTAAAAGCCCCCAGACCCTTCTAGAGAAGTCCAGGTCCCCTCTAAAAGCACCCAGACCCTTCTAAAGCACCCAGACTCTTCTAGACCCTCCGCGGATCCTTCTAAAAGCCCCCAGATCCTTCTAGACCCTCCCTGGATCCTTCTAAAAGTCCCCCGACCATTCTAGACCCTCCCCGGATCATTCTAAAAGCTCCCAGACACATCTAGAGCCCCCAAGCGCCCTTCTAAGAGCACCCAGACCCTTCTAGAGGCCCCCAGGTCCCACCTAAAAGACCCCAGAACCGTCAAGAGCCGCCCAGGACCCTTCTAAAAGCCTCCAGACCCATCTAGAGCTCCCCAGGACCATTCTAAAAGCCCCCAGACCATTCTAGAGCCTCCCCGGATCCTTCTAAAAGCCCCCAGACCCTTCAAGAGCCCCCCAGGATCCTTCTAAAAGCCCCCAGACCCTTCTAGAGGCCCCCAGTACCCTTCTAAAAGTACCCAGACCCTTCTAGAGCCCCCCAGGACCTCTCTAAAAGCCCCAGACCCTCCTAGAGCACGCCAAGACCCTTCTAAAAGCCCCCAGACCCTTCTAGAGCCACCCAGGACCCCTCTAAATGCCCCCAGACCCTTCTAGAGCCTCCCAGGTCTATTCTAAAAGCCCCCAGACCCTTCTAGAGCCCCCCAGAACATTTCTAAAAGCCTCCAGACCCTTCTAGAGCCCCCCAGGACCCTTCTAAAAGCCCCAGACCCTTCTAGAGAACCCCAGGACCTTTCTAAAAGCCCCCAGACCCTTCTAGAGCCACCCAGGATCCTTCTAAATGCCCCCAGACCCTTCTAGAGCCTCCCAGGACCATTCTAAAAGCCCCCAGATCCTTCTAGACCCTCCGCGGATCCTTCTAAAAGACCCCAGACCCTTCTAGACAACCCATGACCATTCTAAAAGCCCCCAGACCCCTCTAGTGCCCCCCAGGACCCTTCTAAAATGCCCCAGACACATCTAGAGCCTCCCACGACCCTTCTAACAGCCCCCTGAGCCTTATAGAGCCCCCCAGTACCCTTCTAAAAGCCCGCAGACGCTTCTAGAGACCGCTAGGACCCTTCTAAAAGCACCCAGACCCTTCTAGACCCTCCCCGGATCATTCTAAAAGCCCCCAGACCCTTCTAGAGCCCCCCAGGACCCTTCTAAAAGCCTCCAGACCCTGCTAGAGCCTCCCAGGACCCTTCTAAAAGTCCCCAGAACCTTCTAGACGCACCCAGGGCCCCCCTAAAGGCACCCCGTCCCTTCTAGATCAAGCCAGGACCCTTCTAAAAGCCCCCAGACCATTCTAGAGCCACCCAGGACCCTATAAAATTCCCCAGACTCTTCTAGATCCTGCCAGGACCCTTCTAAATGCTCCCAGACCCTTCTAGAGGCCTGCAGGACCCTTCTAAATGCCCCCAGAACCTTCTAGAGCCACCCTGGACCCTTCTAAAAGCCTCCAGAACCTTCTCGAGCCCCCCAGGACCCGTCTGAAAGCCCCCAGAACCTTCTAGAGCCCTCCAGGACCCTTCTAAAAGCCTCCAGACACTTCTGTAACCCCCCCAGGACCATTCTGAAAGCCCCCAGACCCTTCTAGAGCCCCCCGGACCCTTCTAAAAGCCCCCAGACCCTTCTAGAGGCCTGCAGGACCATTCTGAAAGCCCCCAGACCCTTCTAGAGGACCCCAGGACCCTTCTAAAAGCCCCCAGACCCTTCTAGAACCCCCCCGGACCCTTCTAAAAGCCCCCAGACCCTTCTAGAGGCCCCCAGGACCCTTCTAAATGCCCCCAGACCCTTCTAGACACCACCAGGACCCTTCTAAAATCCCCCAGACACATCTAGAGCCCCCCAGGACCCTTCTAAAAGCCCCCAGACCTATCTAGAGCACACCAGGACCCTTCTAAAAGCCCCCAGACCCTTCTAGAACCACCCAGGACCCTTCTAAAAGCACCCAGACCATTCTAGAGACCCCCAGGACCCTTCTAAAAGAACCCAGACCCTTCTAGACCCTCCCCGGATCCTTCTAAAAGCACGCAGACTCTTCTACAGGCACCCAGGACCCTTCTAATATTCCTCAGACCCTTTTAGAGCCCCCCAGGACCCTTCCAAATGCCCCCAGACCCTTCTAGAGCCTCCAAGGACCCTTCTAAATGCCCCCAGACCTTTCTAGAGGCCCCCAGGATCCTTCTAAAATCCCCCAGACCCTTCTAGAGCCCCCCAGGACCCTTCTAAATGCCCCCAGTACCATCTAGATCACCCAGGACTCTTCTAAAAGCCTCCAGACACTTCTAGAGAAGTCCAGGGCCCCTCTAAAAGCACCCACACCCTTCTAAAGCTCCCCAGGACCCTTCTAAAAGCCAACAGACCCTTCTAGAGCCCACCAGGACCCTTCTAAAACCCCCCAGACCCTTCTAGACCCTCCCCGGATCCTTCTAAAAGCACCCAGACCCTTCTAGAGCCTCCCAGGAGCCTTCTAAAATCCCTCAGACACTTCTAGAGGCCCCCAGGACCCTTCCAAAAGCCCCCAGAGCCTTCTAGATGCCCCCAGGACCATTCAAAAAGCACTCAAACCCTGCTAGAGCCCCCCAGGACTCTTCTAAAAGCCCCCAGACCCGTCTAGAGCCCCCCAGGACCCTTCTAAAAGCCCCCATACCCTTCTAGAGACCCGCAGGACCCATCTAAAAGCCCCCAGACCCTTCTAGATTCTCCAAGGACCCTTCTAAAAGCCTCCAGACCCTTCTAGAGCTCCCCAGGACCCTTCTAAAATCCCCCAGAGCCTTCTAGATGCCCCCAGGGCCACTCTAATGGTTCCCAGACCCTTCTAGAGAACCCAAGGACCCTTCTAAAAGCTCCCAGACCCTTCTAGAGACACGCAGGACCCTTCTAAAAGCCCCCAGACCCTTCTAGAGCCTCCCAGGACCCTTCTAAAAGCCCCCAGACCCTTCTAGAGACCCGCACGACACTTCTAAAAGCCCCCAGACCCTTCTAGACCCTCCCTGGATCCTTCTAATAGCCCCCACACCCTTCTAGAGCCCCCCAGGACCCTTCTAAAAGCCCCCAGACCCTTTTAGAGCCTCCACGGACCCTTCTAAAAGCCCCCAGACCCTTCTAGTGGCCCCCTGGACCCTTCTAAAAGCCCCCAGACCCTTCTAGATCCCGAAGGACACTTCTAATAGCCCCCAGACCCTTCTAGAGCCTCCCAGGACCCTTCTAATAGCACCCAGACCCTTCTAGAGCACCCCAGGACCCTTCTGAAAACCCCAGACCGTTCTAGAGGAACCCAGGACCCTTCTAAAAGCCCCCAGACCATTCTAGAGCCCCCCAGAACCATTCTAAAAGCCTCCAGACCCTTCTAGAGCCCCCCAGGACCATTCTAAAAGCCCCCAGACCCTTCTAGAGCCTCCCAGGTCTATTCTAAAAGCCCCCAGACCCTTCTAGAGCCCCCCCCCGAACATTTCTAAAAGCCTCCAGACCCTTCTAGAGACCCCCAGGACCCTTCTAAACGAACCCAGACCCTTCTAGACCCTCCCTGGATCCTTCTAAAAGCCCGCAGACCCTTCTACAGGTACCCAGGACCCTTCCAAACCCCCCCAGAGACTTCTAGAGCCACTCAAGGACCCTTCTTAAAGAACTCAGACCCTTCTAGAGCCCGCCAGGACCCTTCTATAAGCCCCTAGACCCTTCTAGAGGAACCCAGGGCACAACTTAAGGACCCCCGTCTCTCCTAGAAGGGTCTGGGGGCTTTTAGATGGGTCCTGGGAGGCTCTACAAGGGTCTGCTGGATTTTAGAAGGGTCCTGGGGTTCTCTAGAAGGGTCTGGGGAATTTTAGAAGCGTCCTGGTGGCCTCTAGAAGGGTCTGGGATCTATTAGAGGGCTCTAAAAGGTGTCTGGGGGATTTTAGAAGGGTCCTGGGAGGCTCTAGAAGGGTCTGGGTGCTTTTATAAGGGTCCTGGGGGGCTCTAGAAGGGTCTGGAGGCTTTTAGAGGGGTAGTGGGAGGGTCTAGAAGGGTCTGTGTGCTTTTAGAATGATCCGGGGAGGGTCTAGAAGGGTCTGTGTACTTTTAGAAGGGTCTTGGGGGTTCTAGATAGGTCTGGGTGCCTTTAGAATGGTCCTGGGAGGCTCTAGAAGGGTCTGGGAGCTTTTAGAATGGTCCTGGGGGGCTGTAGAAGGGTCTGGGGGCTTTTAGAATGGTCCTGGGAGGCTCTAGAAGGGTCTGGGTGCTTTCAGAAGGGTCCTGGGGGCCTCTAGAAGGGTCTGAGTGCTTTTAGAAGGGTCCTTGGTGGCGCTAGAAGGGTCTGGGGGCTTTTAGAATGATCCGGGGAGGGTCTAGAGGGTTCTGGGGGATTTTAGAAAGGTCCTGGGAGGCTCTAGAAGGGTGTGGGGGCTTTTAAAAGGGTCCTGGGGTTCTCTAGAAGGGTCTGGGGACTTATAGAAGGGTCCTGGGGACATCTAGAAGGGTCTGGGATCTATTAGAGGGGTTCAGGGGGGCTCTAGAAGGGTCTGGGGGCTTTTAGAAGGATCCACGGAGGGTCTAGAAGGGTCTGGGGGCTTTTATAAGGGTCCTGGGGGGCTTTTAGAAAGATCCGAGGAGAGTATAGAAGGGTCTGGGTTCCTTTAGAAGGGTCCTGGGAGGTTTTAGAATGGTCTGGGGTCTTTTAGAATGATCAGGGGAGGGTCTAGAAGGGTCTGGGGTCTTTTAGGCGGGTCCTGGGGGGCTCTAGAATGGTCTGGAGGCTTGTAGAGGGGTCCTGGGGGGCTCTAGAAGGGTCTGGGTTCATTTAGAAGGATCCGGGGAGGGTCTAGAAAGGTCTGGGGGCTTTTAGAAGGGTCCTGGGAGGCTCTAGAAGGGTCTGGGGGCTTTTAGAATGATCCGGGGAGGGTCTAGAAGGGTCTGGGGTCCTTTAGAATGGTCCTGGGGGGCTCTAAAATGGTCTGGGGGCTTTTAGAAGGGTCCTGGGGGCCTCTAGAAGGGTCTGGGTGCTTTTAGAATGATCCGGGGAGGGTCTAGAAAGGTCTAGCTGCCTTTAGAATGGTCCTGGGGGGCTCTAGAAGGGTCTGGGGGCTTTTAGAAGCGTCCTGGGGGTTTCTAGAAGGGTCTGGGTGCCTTTAGAAGGGTCCTGGGGGGCTCTAGAGGGTTCTGGAAGCTTTTAGAAGGGTCCTGGGGGTCTCTAGAAGGGTCTGGGGGCTTTTAGAAGTATCCTGGGATGCTCTAGAAGGGTCTGGGTGATTTTAGAAGGGTCCTCGGATGCTCTAGAAGGGTCTGGGGATTTTTAGAAGGGTCCTGGGGGCTCTAGAAGGTTGTGGGGACTTTCAGAAGGGTCCTGGTGGTATCTAGAAGGGTCTGGGTGCTTTTAGAAGGGTCCTGAGGGGCTCTAGAAGGGTCTGGGTGCCTTTAGAAGGGTCCTGGGGGGCTCTAGACTGTTCTGCTGGCTTTCATAAGGGTCCTGGGGGCCTCTAGAAGGGTCTGGCTGCTTTTAGAAGGGTCCTCGGATGCTCTAGAAGGGTCTGGGGGTTTATAGAAGGGTCCTGGGGGCTCTAGAAGGTTCTGGGGTCTTTCAGAAGGGTACTGGTGGTCTCTAGAAGGGTCTGGGGGCTTTTAGAAGGGTCCTGGGGTTCTCTAGAAGGGTCTGGGGTCTTTTAGAATTATCCTGGAGTTCTCTAGAAGGGTCTGGGATTTATTAGAGTGGTCCGGGGGGGCTCTAGAAGGGTCTGGGGGCTTTTAGAAGTGTCCTGGGTGGCTCTAGAAGGGTCTGGAGGTTTGTAGAGGGGTCCTGGGGGGCTCTAGAAGGGTCTGGGTTCATTTAGAAGGATCCGGGGAGGGTCTAGAAAGGTCTGGGTGCTTTTAGAAGGGTCCTGGGAGGCTCTAGAAGGGTCTGGGGGCTTTTAGATTGATCCCGTGAGGTTCTAGAAGGGTCTGGGGGCCTTTAGAAGGGTCCTGGAAGGCTCTAGAATGGTCTGGGGGCTTTTAGAAGGGTCCTGGGGGCCTCTAGAAGGGTCTAGGGGCTTTTAGAAGGATCCAGGGAGGGTCTAGAAAGGTCTGGGGGCCTTTAGAATGGTCCTGGGGGGCTCTAGAAGGGTCTGGGTGCTTTTAGAAGGGTCCTGGGGGGCTCTAGAAGGGTCTGGGTGCTTTTAGAAGGATCCGGGGTGGCTCTAGAGGGTTCTGGGGGCTATTAGAAGGGTCCTGGGTGTCTCTAGAAGGGTCTGGGGGCTTTTAGAAGGGTCCTGGGATGATCTAGAAGGGTCTGGGTGCTTTCAGAAGGGTCCTCGGATGCTCTAGAAGGGTCTGGGGGCTTTTAGAATGGTCCTCGGATGCTCTAGAAGGTTCTGGGGGCTTTCAGAAGGGACCTGGGGGTCTCTAGAAGGGTCTGGGGGCTTTTAGAAGGGTCCTGGGGTGCTCTAGAAGGGTCTGGGTGCCTTTTGAAGGGTCCTGGGGTGCTCTAGAATGTTCTGCTGGCTTTTAGAATGGTCCTGGAGTCCTCTAGAAGGGTCTGGGGGCTTTTAGATTGGTCCGGTGGTGCTCTAGAAGGGTCTGGGGACTTTTAGAAGGGTCCTGGGGGGCTCTAGAAGGGTCTGGGGGCTTTTAGAAGGGTTCTGGGTGGCTCTAGATGGTTCTGGGGGCTATTAGAAGGGTCCTGGGTGTCTCTAGAAGGGTCTGGGGGCTTTTAGAAGGGTCCTGGGGGGCTCTAGAAGGGTCTGGGTGCCTTTAGAAGGGTCCTGGGGGGCTCTAGACTGTTCTGCTGACTTTCAGAATGGTCCTGGGGGCCTCTAGAAGGGTCTGGGTGCTTTTAGAATTGTCCTCGGATGCTCTAGAAGGGTCTGGGGGTTTTTAGAAGGGTCCTGGAGGCTCTAGAAGGTTCTGGGGTCTTTCAGAAGGGTCCTGGTGGTCTCTAGAAGGGTCTGGGGGCTTTTAGAAAGGTCCTGGGGTTCTCTAGAAGGGTCTGGGGTCTTTTGGAAGTATCCTGGAGTTCTCTAGAAGGGTCTGGGATTTATTAGAGTGGTCCGGGGGGGCTCTAGAAGAGTGTGGGGGCTTTTAGAAGTGTCCTGGGAGGCTCTAGAAGGGTCTGGGGGCTTTTAGAAGGGTCCTGGGGTTCTCTAGAAGGGTCTGGGGACTTATAGAAGGGTCCTGGTGGCCTCTAGAAGGGTCTGGAGGCTTTTAGAATAATCCGGGGAGGGTCTAGAAAGGTCTTGGTTCCTTTAGAAGGGTCCTGGGAGGTTTTAGAAGGGTCTAGGTTCTTTTAGAATGATCAGGGGAGGGTCTTGAAGGGTCTGGGGGCTTTTAGACGGGTCCTGGGGGGCTCTAGAAGGGTCTGGAGGTTTGTAGAGGGGTCCTGGGGGCCTCTAGAAGGGTCTGGGTTCATTTAGAAGGATCCGGGGAGGGTCTAGAAAGGTCTGGGCGCTCTTAGAAGGGTCCTGGGAGGCTCTAGAAAGGTCTGGGTGCTTTTAGAATGATCCGGGAAGGGTCTAGAAGGGTCTGGGGGCCTTTAGAAGGGTCCTGGGATGCTCTAGAATGGTCTGGGGGCTTTTAGAAGGGTCCTGGGATGCTCTAGAAGGGTCTGGGTGCTTTTAGAAGGGTCTACGGATGCTCTAGAAGGGTCTGGGGGCTTTTAGAAGGGTCCTCGGATGCTCTAGAAGGTTCTGGGGGCTTTCAGAAGGGTCCTGGGGGTCTCTAGAAGGGTCTGGGGGCTTTTAGAAGATTCCTGGGGGGCTCTAGAAGGGTCTGGGTGCCTTTAGAAGGGTTCTGGGAGGCTCTAGAATGGTCTGCTGACTTTCAGAAGGGTCCTGGGGGCATCTAGAAGGGTCTGGGGGCTTTTAGAAGGGTCCGGGGGGGGCTCTAGGAGGGTCTGGGGGCTTTTAGAAGGGTCCTGGGGTGATCTAGAAGGGTCTGGGGACTTTTAGAAGGGTCCTGGTGGGCTCTAGAAGGGTCTGGGGACTTTTAGAAGGGTCCTGGGGTTCTCTAGAAGGGTCTGGGGGCTTTTAGAAATATCCTGGAGGCTTCTAGAAGGGTCTGGGATCTATTAGAGGGGTCCGGGGGGGCTCTAGAAGGGTCTGGGGGCTTTTAGAAGGGTCCTGGGAGGCTCTAGAAGGGTCTGGGGGCTTTTAGAATGATCCGGGGAGGGTCTAGAAGGGTCTCGCGGCCTTTAGAATGGTCCTGATGGGTTCTAGAAGGGTCTGGGTGCTTTTAGAAGGGTCCTGGGGGGCTCTAGAAGGGTCTGGGGGCATTTAGAAGGGTCCTGTGTGGCTCTGGAGGGTTCTGGGGGCTTTTAGAAGGGTCCTGGGGGTCTCTAGAAGGGTCTGGGGGCATTTAGAAGGGTCCTGTGTGGCTCTGGAGGGTTCTGGGGGCTTTTAGAAGGGTCCTGGGGGTCTCTAGAAGGGTCTGGAGGCTTTTAGAGGGGTCCTGGGAGGCTCTAGAAGGGTCTGGGGTCTTTTAGAAGTATCCGGGGAGGGTCTAGAAGGGTCTGGGGGCCTTTAGAATGGTCCTGGGGGGCTCTAGAAGGGTCTTGGGGCTTCTAGAATGATCCGGGGATGGTCTAGAAGGGTCTGGGGGCCTTTAGATTGGTCATGGGAGGCTCTAGAAGTGTCTGTGTGCTTTTAGAAGGGTCCTGGGCGGTTCTAGAAAGGTCTGGGGACCTTTAGAATGGTCCTGGGAGGCTCTAGAAGGGTCTGGGGGCTTGTAGAAGGATCCTGGGGGGCTCTAGAAGGGTCTGGGGACTTTTAGAAGGGTCCTGGGGAGCTCTAGAAGGGTCCTGGCTGGCTCTAGAGGGTTCTGGGGGCTATTAGAATGGTCCTGGGTGTCTCTAGAAGGGTCTGGGGGCTTTTAGAAGGGTCCTGGGGGGCTCTAGAATGGTCTGGGTGCCTTTAGAAGGGTCCTGGGGGGCTCTAGACTGTTCTGCTGACTTTCAGAAGGGTCCTGGGGGCCTCTAGAATGGTCTGGATGCTTTTAGAAGGGTCCTCGGATGCTCTAGAAGGGTCTGGGGGTTTTTAGAATGGTCCTGGGGGCTCTAGAAGGTTCTGGGGTCTTTCAGAAGGGTCCTGGTGGTCTCTAGAAGGGTCTGGGGGCTTTTAGAAGGGTCCTGGGGTTCTCTAGAAGGGTCTGCGGTCTTTTGGAAGTATCCTGGAGTTCTCTAGAAGGGTCTGGGATTTATTAGAGTGGTCCGGGGGGGCTCTAGAAGGGTCTGGGGGCTTTTAGAAGTGTCCTGGGAGTCTCTAGAAGGGTCTGGGGGCTTTTAGAAGGGTCCTGGGGTTCTGTAGAAGGGTCTGGGAACTTATAGAAGGGTCCTGGTGGCCTCTAGAAGGGTCTGGAGGCTTTTAGAATAATCCGGGGAGGGTCTAGAAGGGTCTTGGTTCCTTTAGAAGGGTCCTGGGAGGTTTTAGAAGGGTCTAGGTTCTTTTAGAATGATCAGGGGAGGGTCTAGAAGGGTCTGGGGGCTTTTAGACTGGTCCTGGGGGGGTCTAGAAGGGTCTGGAGGTTTGTAGAGGGGTCCTGGGGGGCTCTAGAAGGGTCTGGGTTCATTTAGAAGGATCCGGGGAGGGTCTAGAAAGGTCTGGGGTCTTTTAGAAGGGTCCTGGGAGGCTCTAGAAGGGTCTGGGGGCTTTTAGAAGGATCCGGGGAGGGTCTAGAAGGGTCTGGGGGCATTTAGAAGGGTCCTGGGGGGCTCTAGAATGGTCTGGGGGCTTTTAGAAGGGTTCTGGGTGCCTCTAGAATGGTCTGGGGGCTTTTAGAAGGATCCGGGGAGGGTCTAGAAAGGTCTGGGGGCCTGTAGAATGGTCCTGGGGGGCTCTAGAAGGGTCTGGGTGATTTTAGAAGGCTCCTGGGAGGCTCTAGAAGGGTCTGGGGGCTTTTAGAAGGGACTTGGGTGGCTCTAGAGGGTTCTGGGTGCTATTAGATGGGTCCTGGGTGTCTCTAGAAGGGTCTGGGGGCTTTTAGAAGGGTCCTGGGATGCTCTAGAAGGGTCTGGGGGCTTTTAGAAGGGTCCTCGGATGCTCTAGAAGGTTCTGCGGGCTTTTAGAAGGGTCCTCGGATGCTCTAGAAGGGTCTGGGGGCTTTTAGAAGGGTCCTCGGATGCTCTAGAAGGTTCTGGGGGCTTTCAGAAGGGTCCTGGGGGTCTCTAGAAGGGTCTGGGGGCTTTTAGAAGGTTCCTGGGGGGCTCTAGAATGGTCTGGGGGCTTTTAGAAGGGTCCTGGGGGCATCTAGAAGGGTCTGGGGGCTTTTAGAAGGGTCCGGGGGGGGCTCTAGGAGGGTCTGGGGGCTTTTAGAAGGGTCCTGGGGTGCTCTAGAAGGGTCTGGGGACTTTTAGAAGGGTCCTGGGGGGCTCTAGAAGGGTCTGGGGACTTTTAGAAGGGTCCTGGGGTTCTCTAGAAGGGTCTGGGGGCTTTTAGAAGTCTCCTGGAGGCTTCTAGAAGGGTCTGGGATCTATTAGATGGGTCCGGGGGGGCTCTAGAAGGGTCTGGGGGCTTTTAGAAGTGTCCTGGGAGGCTCTAGAAGTGTCTGGGGGCTTTTAGAATGATCCGGGGAGGGTCTAGAAGGGTCTCGGTGCCTTTAGAATGGTCCTGGTGGGCTCTAGAAGGGTCTGGGTGCTTTTAGAAGGGTCCTGGGTGGCTCTAGAAGGGTCTGGGGGCTTTTAGAAGGGTCCTGGGTGGCTCTAGAGGGTTCTGGGGGCTTTTAGAAGGGTCCTGGGGGTCTCTAGAAGGGTCTGGAGGCTTTTAGAGGGGTCCTGGGAGGCTCTAGAAAGGTCTGGGGTCTTTTAGAAGGATCCGGGGAGGGTCTAGAAGGGTCTGGGGGCCTTTAGAATGGTCCTGATGTGGCTCTAGAAGGGTCTGGTGGCTTCTTGAAAGATCCGGGGATGGTCTAGAAGGGTCTGGGGGCCTTTAGAATGGTCCTGGGAGGCTCTAGAAGGGTCTGTGTGCTTTTAGAAGGGTCCTGGGGGGTTCTAGAAGGGTCTGGGTGCCTTTAGAATGGTCCTGGGAGGCTCTAGAAGGGTCTGGGGGCTTGTAGAAGGATCCTGGGGGGCTCTAGAAGGGTCTGGGGGCTTTTAGAATGGTCCTGGGAGGCTCTAGAAGGGTCTCTGTTCTTTTAGAAGGGTCCTGTAAGGCTCTAGAAGGGTCTGAGTGCTTTTAGAAGGGTCCTGCGGGGCTCCAGAAGTGTCTGGGAGCTTTTAGAAGGATCCGGGGTGGGTCTAGAAGATTCTGGGGGCTTTTAGAAGGGTCCTGGGAGGCTCTAGAAGGGTCTGGGGGCTTTTAGAAGGGTCCTGGGGTTCTCTAGAAGGGTCTGGGTACTTTTAGAAGGATCCGGGGGGGCTCTAGAAGGGTCTGGGGGCTTTTAGAACGGTCCTGGGCGGCTCTAGAAGGGTCTGGGGGCTTTTAGAAGGGTCCTGGGAGGCTCTAAAAGGGTCTGGGGGCTTTTAGAAAGGTCCTGGGGGGCTCTTGAAGCGTCTGCGTCTTTTAGAATGATCCGGGGTGGGTCTAGAAGGGTCTGGGGGCCTTTAGAATGCTCCTGGGAGGCTCTAGAAGGGTCTGTCTGCTTTAAGAATTGTCCTGGGGGGCTCTAGAAGGGTCTGGAGGCCTTTAGAATTGTCCTGCAAGGCTCTAGAATGGTCTGGGGGCTTTTAGAAGGATCCTGGGGAGCTCTAGAAGGGTCTGGGTGCTTTTAGAATGGTCCTGGGTGGCTCTAGAGGGTTCTGGGGGCTATTAGAAAGGTCCTGGGTGTCTCTAGAAGGGTCTGGGGGCTTTTAGAAGGGTCCTGGGATGCTCTAGAAGGGTCTGGGTGCTTTTAGAAGGGTCCTCAGATGCTCTAGAAGGTTCTGGGGTCTTTCAGAAGGGTCCTGGGTCTCTCTAGAAGGGTCTGTGGGCTTTTAGAATTTTCCTGGGGGGCTCTAGAAGGGTCTGGGTGCCTTTAGAAGGGTCCTGGTAGGCTCTAGAATGGTCTGCTGGCTTTCAGAAGGGTCCTGGGGGCATCTAGAATGGTCTGGGGGCTTTTAGAAGGGTCCGGGGGGGGCTCTAGGAGGGTCTGGGGGCTTTTAGAATGGTCCTGGGAGGCTCTAGAAGGGTCTCTGTTCTTTTAGAAGGGTCCTGTAAGGCTCTAGAAGGGTCTGAGTGCTTTTAGAAGGGTCCTGCGGGGCTCCAGAAGTGTCTGGGAGCTTTTAGAAGGATCCGGGGTGGGTCTAGAAGATTCTGGGGGCTTTTAGAAGGGTCCTGGGAGGCTCTAGAAGGGTCTGGGGGCTTTTAGAAGGGTCCTGGGGTTCTCTAGAAGGGTCTGGGTACTTTTAGAAGGATCCGGGGGGGCTCTAGAAGGGTCTGGGGGCTTTTAGAACGGTCCTGGGCGGCTCTAGAAGGGTCTGGGGGCTTTTAGAAGGGTCCTGGGAGGCTCTAAAAGGGTCTGGGGGCTTTTAGAAGGGTCCTGGGGGGCTCTTGAAGCGTCTGGGTCTTTTAGAATGATCCGGGGTTGGTCTAGAATGGTCTGGGGGCCTTTAGAATGCTCCTGGGAGGCTCTAGAAGGGTCTGTCTGCTTTAAGAATTGTCCTGGGGGGCTCTAGAAGGGTCTGGAGGCCTTTAGAATTGTCCTGCAAGGCTCTAGAATGGTCTGGGGGCTTTTAGAAGGATCCTGGGGAGCTCTAGAAGGGTCTGGGTGCTTTTAGAATGGTCCTGGGTGGCTCTAGAGGGTTCTGGGGGCTATTAGAAGGGTCCTGGGTGTCTCTAGAAGGGTCTGGGGGCTTTTAGAAGGGTCCTGGGATGCTCTAGAAGGGTCTTGGTGCTTTTTGAAGGGTCCTCGGATGCTCTAGAAGGGTCTGGGTGCTTTTAGAAGGGTCCTCAGATGCTCTAGAAGGTTCTGGGGGCTTTCAGAACGGTCCTGGGTCTCTCTAGAAGGGTCTGGGGGCTTTTAGAAGGTTCCTGGGGGGCTCTAGAATGGTCTGCTGGCTTTCAGAAGGGTCCTGGGGGCATCTAGAATGGTCTGGGGGCTTTTAGAAGGGTCCGGGGGGGGCTCTAGGAGGGTCTGGGGGCTTTTAGAAGGGTCCTGGGGTGCTCTAGAAGGGTCTGGGGACGTTTAGAAGGGTCCTGGGGGGCTCTAGAAGGGTCTGGGATCTATTAGAGGGGTCCGGGGGGGCTCTAGAAGGGTCTGGGGTCTTTTAGAAGGGTCCTGGGAGCCTCTAGAAGGGTCTGAGTGCTTTTAGAATGGTCCTGGGAGGCTCTAGAAGGGTCTGTGTGCTTTTGGAAGGGTCCTGGGGGGCTCTAGAAGGGTCTGGGTGCTTTTAGAAGGATCCGGGGAGGGTCCAGAAGGGTCTGGGGGCTTTTAGAAGGGTCCTGGGGGTTTCTAGAAGGGTCTGGGGGCTTTTAGAAGGGTCCTGGGGGGCTCTAGAATGTTCCGGGGGCTTTCAGAAGGGTCCTGGGGGTCTCTAGAAGGGTCTGGGGGCTTTTAGAAGGTTCCTGGGGGGCTCTAGAAGGGTCTGGGTGCCTTTAGAAGGGTCCTGGGGGGCTCTAGACTGTTCTGCTGGCTTCCAGAAGGGTCCTGGGGGCCTGTAGATGGGTCTGGGTGCTTTTAGAATTGCCCTCGGATGCTCTAGAAGGGTCTGGGGGTTTTTAGAAGGGTCCTGGGGGCTCTAGAAGGTTCTGGGGTCTTTCAGAAGGGTCCTGGTGATCTCTAGAAGGGTCTGGGGGCTTTCAGAAGGGTCCTGGGGTTCTCTAGAAGGGTCTGGGGTCTTTTGGAAGTATCCTGGAGTTCTCTAGAAGGGTCTGGGATTTATTAGAGTGGTCCGGGGGGGCTCTAGAAGGGTGTGGGGGCTTTTAGAAGTGTCCTGGGAGGCTCTAGAAGGGTCTGGGTGCTTTTAGAAGGGTCCTCGGATGCTCTAGAAGGGTCTGGGGTCTTTTAGAAGGGTCCTCGGATGCTCTAGAAGGTTCTGGGGGCTTTCAGAAGGGTCCTGGGGGTCTCTAGAAGGGTCTGGGGGCTTTTAGAAGGTTCCTGGGGGGCTCTAGAATGGTGTGGGTGCCTTTAGAAGGGTCCTGGGAGGCTCTAGAATGGTCTGCTGGCTTTCAGAAGAGTCCTAGGTGCATCTAGAAGGGTTTGGGGGCTTTTAGAAGGGTCCAGGGGGGGCTCTAGGAGGGTCTGGGGGCTATAAGAATGGTCCTGGGGTGCTCTATAAGGGTCTAGGGACTTTTAGAAGGGTCCTGGGGGGCTCTAGAAAGGTCTGGGGTCTTTTAGAAGGGTCCTGGGATTCTCTAGAATGGTCTGGGAGCTTTTTTGAAGTCTCCTGGAGGCTTCTAGAAGGGTCTGGGATCTATTAGAGGGGTCGGGGGGGCTCTAGAATGGTCTGCTGACTTTCAGAAGGGTCCTGGGGGCATCTAGAAGGGTCTGGGGGCTTTTAGAAGGGTCCGGGGGGGGCTCTAGAAGGGTCTGGGGGCTTTTAGAATGATCCGGGGAGGGTCTAGAAGGGTCTCGGGGCCTTTAGAATGGTCCTGGTGGGCTCTAGAAGGGTCTGGGTGCTTTTAGAAGGGTCCTGGGGGGCTCTAGAAGGGTCTGGGGGCTTTTAGAAGGGTCCTGGGTGGATCTAGAGAGTTCTGGGAGCTTTTAGAAGGGTCCTGGGGGTCTCTAGAAGGGTCTGGGGTCTTTTAGAGGGGTCCTGGGAGGCTCTAGAAGGGTCTGGGTGCTTCTAGAATGATCCGGGGATGGTCTAGAAGGGTCTGGGGGCCTTTAGAATGGTCCTGGGAGGCTCTAGAAGGGTCTGTGTGCTTTTAGAATGGTCCTGGGGGGTTCTAGAAGGGTCTGGGGGCTTTTAGAATGGTCCTGGGAGGCTCTAGAAGTGTCTGGGGGCTTTTAGAAGGGTCCTGGGCGGCTCCAGAAGTGTCTGGGTGCTTGTAGAAGGATCCTGGTGGGCTCTAGAGGATTCTGGGGGCTTTTAGAAGGGTCCTGGGAGGCTCTAGAAGGGTCTAGGGGGTTTTTAGAAGGGTCCTGGGGTTCTCTAGAAGGGTCTGGGGACTTTTAGAAGGATCCGGGGGGGCTCTAGAAGGGTCTGGGGGCTTTTAGAAGGGTCCTGGGGGGCTCTAGGAGGGTCTGGGGGCTTTTAGAAGGGTCCTGGGAGGCTCTAGAAGGGTCTGGGGACTTTTAGAAGGATCCGGGGGGGCTCTAGAAGGGTCTGGGGGCTTTTAGAAGGGTCCTGGGGGGCTCTAGGAGGGTCTGGGGGCTTTTAGAAGGGTCCTGGGAGGCTCTAGAAGGGTCTGGGGGCTTTTAGAAGTGTCCTGGGGGGCTCTTGAAGCGTCTGGGTGCTTTTAGAATGGTCCTGGGTGGCTCTAGAGGGTTCTGGGGGCTATTAGAAGGGTCCTGGGTGTCTCTAGAAGGGTCTGGGGGCTTTTAGAAGGGTCCTGGGATGCTCTAGAAGGGTCTGGGTGCTTTTAGAAGGGTCCTCGGATGCTCTAGAATGGTCTGCTGGCTTTCAGAAGGGTCCTGGGGGCATCTAGAAGGGTCTGGGGGCTTTTAGAATGTTCCGGGCGGGGCTCTAGGAGGGTCTGGGGGCTTTTAGAAGGGTCCTGGGGTGCTCTAGAAGGGTCTGGGGACTTTTAGAAGGGTCCTGGGGGGCTCTAGAGGGGTCTGGGATCTATTAGAGAGGTCCGGGGGGGCTCTAGAAGGGTCTGGGGGCTTTTAGAAGGGTCCTGGGAGCCTCTAGAAGGGTCTGGGGGCTTTTAGAAGGGTCCTGGGGTTCTCTAGAAGGGTCTGGGGTCTTTTGGAAGTATCCTGGAGTTCTCTAGAAGGGTCTGGGATTTATTAGAGTGGTCCGGGGGGGCTCTAGAAGGGTGTTGTGGGCTTTTAGAAGTGTCCTGGGAGGCTCTAGAAGGGTCTGGGTGCTTTTAGAAGGGTCCTCGGATGCTCTAGAAGGGTCTGGGGTCTTTTAGAAGGGTCCTCGGATGCTCTAGAAGGTTCTGGGGGCTTTCAGAAGGGTCCTGGGGGTCTCTAGAAGGGTCTGGGGGCTTTTAGAAGGTTCCTGGGGGGCTCTAGAATGGTCTGGGTGCCTTTAGAAGGGTCCTGGGAGGCTCTAGAATGGTCTGCTGGCTTTCAGAAGAGTCCTAGGGGCATCTAGAAGGGTTTGGGGGCTTTTAGAAGGGTCCAGGGGGGGCTCTAGGAGGGTCTGGGGGCTATAAGAATGGTCCTGGGGTGCTCTATAAGGGTCTAGGGACTTTTAGAATGGTCCTGGGAGGCTCTAGAAGGGTCTGTGTGCTTTTAAAAGGGTCCTGTTGGCCTCTAGAAGGGTCTGGGTGCTTTTAGAAGGATCCGGGGAGGGTCCAGAAGGGTCTGGGGGCTTTTAGAAGGATCCGCGGAGGGTCTAGAAGGGTATGGGGGCTTTTAGAAGGGTCCTGGGGGGCTTTTAGTAGGATCCGCGGAGGGTCTAGAAGGGTCTGGGGGCTTTTAGAAGGGTCCTGGCATTCTCTAGAAGGGTCTGGGGGCTTTTAGAAGGGTCCTGATGGGCTCTAGAAGGTTCTAGGGCCTTTCAGAAGGGTCCGGGGGGTCTCTAGAAGGGTCTGGAGGCTTTTAGAAGGGTCCTGGGGTGCTCTAGAAGGTTCTAGGGCCTTTCAGAACGTTCCGGGTGGTCTCTAGAAGGGTCTGGGGGCTTTTAGAAGGGTCCTGGGGTGCTCTAGAAGGGTCTGGGTGCCTTTAGAAGGGTCGTGGGGGGCTCTAGAATGTTCTGCTGGCTTTTAGAATGGTCCTGGGGTCCTCTAGAAGGGTCTGGGGGCTTTTAGAATGGTCCGGGGGGGGTCTAGAAGGGTCTGGGGGCTTTTAGAAGGGTCCTGGGGTGCTCTAGAAGGGTCTGGGGACTTTTAGAAGGGTCCTGGCTTGCTCTAGAAGGGTCTGGGTGCTTTTAGAAGGGTCCTGGGGGGCTCTAGAAGGGTCTGGGGGCTTTTAGAAGGTTCCTGGGTGGATATAGAGAGTTCTGGGTGCTTTTAGAAGGGTCCTGGGGGTCTCTAGAAGGGTCTGGGGTCTTTTAGAGGGGTCCTGGGAGGCTCTAGAAGGGTCTGGGGGCTTCTAGAATGATGCGGGGATGGTGTAGAAGGGTCTGGGGGCCTTTAGAATGGTCCTGGGAGGCTCTAGAAGGGTCTGTGTGCTTTTAGAATGGTCCTGGGGGGTTCTAGAAGGGTCTGGGGGCCTTTAGAATGGTCCTGGGAGGCTCTAGATTGGTCTGGGTGCTTGTAGAAGGATCCTGGGGGGCTCTAGAAGGGTCTGGGGGCTTTTAGAATGGTCCTGGGAGGCTCTAGAAGGGTCTAGGGGGTTTTTAGAAGGGTCCTGGGGTACTCTAGAAGGGTCTGGGGACTTTTAGAAGGATCCGGGGGGGCTCTAGAAGGGTCTGGGGGCTTTTAGAAGGGTCCTGGGGGGCTCTAGAAGGGTCTGGGGGCTTTTAGAAGGGTCCTGGGAGGCTCTAGAAGGGTCTGGGGGCTTTTAGAAGTGTCCTGGGGGGCTCTTGAAGCGTCTGGGTCTTTTAGAATGATCCGGGGTGGGTCTAGAAGGGTCTGGGGGCCTTTAGAATGCTCCTGGGAGGCTCTAGAAGGGTCTGTGTGCTTTAAGAAGGGTCCTGGGGGGCTCTAGAAGGGTCTGGAGGCCTTTAGAATTGTCCTGCAAGGCTCTAGAATGGTCAGGGGGCTTTTAGAAAGATCCTGGGGAGCTCTAGAAGGGTCTGGGTGCTTTTAGAATGGTCCTGGGTGACTCTAGAGGGTTCTGGGGGCTATTAGAAGGGTCCTGGGTGTCTCTAGAAGGGTCTGGGGGCTTTTAGAAGGGTCCTGGGATGCTCTAGAAGGGTCTGGGTGCTTTTAGAAGGGTCCTCGGATGCTCTAGAAGGTTCTGGGGGCTTTCAGAAGTGTCCTGGGGGTCTCTAGAAGGATCTGGGGGCTTTTAGAAGGTTCCTGGGGGGCTCTAGAAGGGTCTGGGTGCCTTTAGAAGGGTCCTGGTAGGCTCTAGAATGGTCTACTGGCTTTCAGAAGGGTCCTGGGGGCATCTAGAAGGGTCTGGGGGCTTTTAGAATGTTCCGGGGGGGGCTCTAGGAGGGTCTGGGGGCTTTTAGAAGGGTCCTGGGGTTCTCTAGAAGGGTCTGGGGACTTTTAGAAGGGTCCTGGGGGGCTCTAGAAGGGTCTGGGATCTATTAGAGGGGTCCGGGGGGGCTCTAGAAGGGTCTGGGGGCTTTTAGAAGGGTCCTGGGAGCCTCTAGAAGGGTCTGGGTGCTTTTAGAATGGTCCTGGGAGGCTCTAGAAGGGTCTGTGTGCTTTTAGAAGGGTACTGTTGGCTTCTAGAAGGGTCTGAGTGCTTTTAGAAGGATCCGGGGAGGGTCCAGAAGGGTCTGGGGGCTTTTAGAAGGGTCCTGGGGGGCTTTTAGTAGGATCCGCGGAGGGTCTAGAAGGGTCTGGGGGCTTTTAGAAGGGTCCTGATGGGCTCTAGAAGGTTCTAGGGCCTTTCAGAAGGGTCCGGCGGGTCTCTAGAAGGGTCTGGGGGCTTTTAGAAGGGTCCTGGGGTGCTCTAGAAGGGTCTGGGTGCCTTTAGAAGGGTCCTGGGGGGCTCTAGAATGTTCTGCTGGCTTTTAGAATGGTCCTGGGGTCCTCTAGAATGGTCTGGGGTCTTTTAGAATGGTCCGGGGGGGGTCTAGAAGGGTCTGGGGGCTTTTAGAAGGGTCCTGGGGTGCTCTAGAAGGTTCTGGGGACTTTTAGAAGGGTCCTGGGGGGCTCTAGAAGGGTCTGGGGGCTTTTAGAAGGGTCCTGGGCTGCTCTAGAAGGGTCTGGGGGCTTTTAGAAATATCCTGGAGGCCTCTAGAAGGGTCTGGGATCTATTAGAGGGGTCCGGGGGGGCTCTAGAAGGGTCTGGGTGCTTTTAGAAGGGTCCTGGGGGGCTCTAGAAGGGTCTGGTGGCTTTTAGATGGGTCCTGGGGTTCTCTCGAAGGTTCTGGGGACTTATAGAAGGGTCCTGGGGGCCTCTAGAAGGGTCTGGAGTCTTTTAGAATAATCCGGGGAGGGTCTAGAAGGGTCTGGGTTCCTTTAGAAGGGTCCTGGGAGGTTTTAGAAGGGTCTGGGTTCTTTTAGAATGATCAGGGGAGGGTCTAGAAGGGTCTTGGGGCTTTTACACGGATAATGGGGGGCTCTAGAAGGGTCTGGAGGCTTTTAGAGGGGTCCTGGGTGGCTCTAGAAGGGTATGGGTTCATTTAGAAGGATCCGGGGAGGGTCTAGAAAGGTCTCGGGGCTTTTAGAAGGGACCTGGGAGGCTCTAGAATGGTCTGGGGGCTTTTAGAATGATCCGGGGAGGGTCTAGAAGGGTCTGGGGGCCTTTAGAATGGTCCTGGGGGGCTCTAGAAGGGTCTGGGTGCTTTTAGAAGGGTCCTGGGGGGCTCTAGAAGGGTCTGGGGGCTTTTAGAAGGGTCCTGGGTGGCTCTAGAGCGTTCTGGGTGCTTTTAGAAGGGTCCTGGGGGTCTCTAGAAGGGTCTGGAGGCTTTTAGAAGGGTCCTGGGTGGTTCTAGAAGGGTCTGGGTGCCTTTAGAATGGTCATGGGAGGTTCTAGAATGGTCTGGGGGCTTTTAGAAGGATCCGGGGAGGGTCTAGAAGGTTCTGGGGGCTTTTAGAAGGGTCCTGGGAGGCTCTAGAAAGGTCTGGGGACTTATAGAAGGGTCCTGGATGCATCTAGAAGGGTCTGGGGTCTATTAGAGGGGTTCGGGGGGGGCTCTAGAAGGGTCTGGGGGCTTTTAGAAGGATCCGCGGAGCGTCTAGAAGGGTCTGGGGGCTTTTAGAAGGGTCCTGGGGGGCTCTAGATGGGTCTGGAGGCTTTTAGAATAATCCGAGGAGGGTCTAGAAGGGTATGGATTCCTTTAGAAGGGTCCTGAGAGGTTTTAGAAGGGTCTGGGGTCTTTTAGAATGATCAGGGGAGGGTCTAGAAGGGTCTGGGTGCTTTTAGAGGGGGCCTGGGGGGCTATAGAATGGTCTGGGTTCATTTAGAAGGATCCGGGGAGGGTCTAGAAAGGTCTGGGGGCTTTTAGAAGGGTCCTGGGAGGCTCTAGAAGGGTCTGGGGCCTTTTAGAATTATCCAGGCAGGGTCTAGAAAGGTCTGGGGGCTATTAGAAGGATCCGGGGAGGGTCTAGAAGGCTCTGGGGTCTTTTAGAAGAGTCCTTGGGGGCTCTAGAAGGGTCTGGGGTCTTTTAGAATGATCCGGGGAGGGTCTAGAAAGGTCTGGGGGCATTTAGAATGGTCCTGGGGTTCTCTAGAAGGGTCTGGGGGCTTTTAGAAGGGTCCTGGGATGCTCTAGAATTGTCTGGGTGCTTTTAGAAGGGTCCTCGGATTCTCCAGAAGGGTCTGGGGGCTTTCAGAAGGGTCCTGGGGGTCTCTAGAAGGGTCTGGGGGCTTTTAGAAGGGTCCTGGGGGTCTCTAGAAGGGTCTGGGTGCCTTTAGAAGGGTCCGGGGGGGTTCTAGAATGATCTGCTGGCTTTCAGAAGGGTACTGGGGCCTCTAGAAGGGTCTGGGGGCTTTTAGAAGGGTCCTGGGATGCTCTAGAAGGGTCTGGGTTCATTTAGAAGGGTCCGGGGGGGCTCTAGAAGGGTCTGGGGGCTTTTAGAAGGGTCCTGGGAGGCTCTAGAATGGTCTGGGGGCTTTTAGAATGATCCGGGGAGGGTCTAGAAGGGTCTGGGGTCTTTAGAATGGTCCTGGGGGGCTCTAGAAGGGTCTGGGGTCCTTTAGAATGATCAGGGGAGGGTCTAGAAGGGTCTGGGTGCTTTTAGACGGGTCCTGGGGGGCTCTAGAAGGGTCTGGAGTCCTTTAGAGGGGTCCTGGGGGGCTCTAGAAGGGTCTGGGTTCATTTAGAAGGATCCGGGGAGGGTCTAGAAAGGTCTGGGGGCTTTTAGAAGGGACCTGGGAGGCTCTAGAATGGTCTGGGGGCTTTTAGAATGATCCGCTGAGGGTCTAGAAGGGTCTGGGTGCCTTTAGAATGGTCCTGGGGGGCTCTAGAAGGGTCTGGGTGCTTTTAGAAGGGTCCTGGGGGGCTCTAGAAGGGTCTGGGGGCTTTTAGAAGGGTCCTGGGTGGCTCTAGAGCGTTCTGGGTGCTTTTAGAAGGGTCCTGGGGGTCTCTAGAAGGGTCTGGAGGCTTTTAGAAGGGTCCTGGGTGGCTCTAGAAGGGTCTGGGTGCCTTTAGAATGGTCCTGGGAGGTTCTAGAATGGTCTGGGCGCTTTTACAATGGTCCTGGGAGGCTCTTGAAGCGTCTGTGTGCTTTTAAAAGGGTCCTGGGGGCCTCTAGAAGGGTCTGAATGCTTTCAGAAGGGTCCTAGGTGTCTCTAGAAGGGTCTGGGGGCTTTTAGAAGGATCCGGGGAGGGTCTAGAAGGTTCTGGGGGCTATTAGAAGGGTCCTGGGAGGCTCTAGAAGGGTCTGGGGACTTATAGAAGGGTCCTGGATGCATCTAGAAGGGTCTGGGATCTATTAGAGGGGTCCTGGGGGGCTCTAGAAGGGTCTGGGCTCATTTAGAAGGATCCGGGGAGGGTATAGAAAGGTCTGTGTGCTTTTAAAAGGGTCCTGGGGGCCTCTAGAAGGGTCTGGGGTCTTTTAGAAGGATCCAGTTAGGGTCTAGAAAGGTCTGGGGGCCTTTAGAAGGGTCCTGGGGGGCTCTAGAAGGGTCTGGGGGCTTTTAGAAGGGTCCTGGGTGGCTCTAGAGTGTTCTGGGGGCTTTTAGAAGGGTCCTGGGGGTCTTTAGAAGGGTCTGGGGGCTTTTAGAATGGTCCTGGCGGGCTCTAGAAGGTTCTGGGGGCTTTCAGAAGGGTCCTGGGGGTCTCTAGAAGTGTTTGGTGCTTTTAGAAGGGTCCTGGGGGGCTCTAGATTGGTCTGGGTGCCTTTAGAAGGGTTCTGGGGGGCTCTAGAATGTTCTGCTGGCATTCAGAAGGGTCCTGGGGGCCTCTAGAAGGGTCTGGGGGCTTTTAGAAGGGTCCTAGGGTGCTCTAGAAGGGTCTGGGGACATTTAGAAGGGTCCTGGGGTGCTCTAGAAGGGTCTGGGGGCTTTTAGAAGGGTCCAGGGGGGCTCTAGAAGGGTCTGGGGGCCTTTAGAATGGTCCTGGGAGGTTCTAGAAGGGTCTGGGGACTTTTAGAAGGATCCTGGGGGGCTCTAGAAGGGTCTGGGGGCTTTTACAAGGGTCCTGGGTGTATCTAGAGGGTTCTGGGGGCTTTTAGAAGGGTCCTGGGGGGCTCTAGAAGGGTCTGGGGGCCTTTAGAATGGTCCTGGGAGGCTCTAGAAGGGTCTGGGGGCTTTTAGAAGGATCCTGTTGGCCTCTAGAAGGGTCTGGGGGCTTTTAGAATGGTCCTGGGAGGCTCTAGAAGGGTCTGAGTGCTTTTAGAAGGGCCCTGGAGGGCTCTAGAAGGGTCTGGGTGCTTTTAGAAGGATTCGGGGAGGGTCTAGAAGGTTCTGGGGGCTTTTAGAAGGGTCCTGGGAGGCTCTAGAAGGGTCTGGGGGATTTAGAAGGGTCCTGGGGTTCTCTAGAAGGGTCTGGGGACTTATAGAAGGGTCCTGGGGGCCTCTAGAAGCGTCTGGGATCTATTAGATGGGTTCGGGGGGGCTCTAGAAGGGTCTGGGGGCTTTTAGAAGGATCCGCGGAGTGTCTAGAAGGGTCTGGGGGCTTTTAGAATAATCCGGGGAGGGTCTGGAAAGGTCTGGGTTCCTTTAGAAGGGTCCTGGGAGGTTTTAGAAGGGTCTGGGTTCTTTTAGAATGATCAGGGGAGGGTCTAGAAGGGTCTGGAGTCTTTTAGACGGGTCCTGGGGGGCTCTAGAAGGGTCTGGAGGCTTTTAGAAGGGTCCTGGGAGGTTTTAGAAGGGTCTGGGTTCTTTTAGAATGATCAGGGGAGGGTCTAGAAGGGTCTGGAGTCTTTTAGACGGGTCCTGGGGGGCTCTAGAAGGGTCTGGAGGCTTTTAGATGGGTCCTGGGTGGCTCTAGAAGGGTCTGGGTTCATTTAGAAGGATCCGAGGAGGGTCTAGAAAGGTCTGGGGGCTTTTAGAAGGGTCCTGGGAGGCTCTAGAAGGGTCTGGGGGCTTTTAGAATGATCCGGGGAGGGTGTAGAAGGGTCTGGGGTTTTTAGAATGGTCCTGGGGGGCTCTAGAAGGGTCTGGGTGCCTTTAGAAGGGTCCTGGGGGGCTCTAGAATGTTCTGCTGGCTTTCAGAAGGGTCCTGTTGGCCTCTAGAAGGGTCTGGGGGCTTTTAGAAGGGTCCGGGTGGGGCTCTAGAAGGGTCTGGGGGCTTTTAGATGGGTCCTGGGTTGCTCTAGAAGGGTCTGGGGACTTTTAGAAGGGTCCTGGGGTGTTCTAGAAGGGACGGGGTGCCTTAAGAGAGGCCCTAGGGGGCTCTAGAAGGGCCTGGGGGCTTTTAGAAGGGTCCTGGGGGGCTCTAGAATGGTCTGGGGGCTTTTAAAAGGGTCCTGGGAGTATCCAGATGGGTCTGGGTGCTTTTAGAAGGATCCGGGGAGGGTCTAGAAGGGTCTGGGGTCTTTAGAAGGGTCCTGGGATGCTCTAGAAGTGTCTGGGGTCTTTTAGAAGGATCCGGGGAGGGTCTAGAAGGGTCTGGGGGCTTTTAGAAGGGTCCTGGCGGTTTCTAGAAGGGTCTGGGTGCTTTTAGAAGGGTCCTGGGGGGCTATAGAATGGTCTGGGGGCTTTTAGAAGCATCCGAGGAGGGTCTAGAATGGTCTGGGCGCTTTTAGAAGGGTCCTGGGGGCCTCTAGAAGGGTCTGGGGGCTTTTAGATGGGTCCTAGGGGGTTCTAGAAAGGTCTGGGGACTTATAGAAGGGTCCTGGGGGCCTCTAGAAGGGTCTGGGGACTTTGAGATGGGTCCTAGGGGGCTCTAGAAGGGTCTGGGGTCTTTTTGAAGGATCCTAGGGGGCTCTAGAAGGGTCTGGGTGCTTTTAGAAGGGTCCTGGGAGTCTCTAGAAGGCACTGGGTGCTTTTATAAGGGTCCGGGGAGCCTCTAGAAGGGTCTGGGTGCTTTTAGAAATGTCCTGGGGGGCTCTAGAAGGGTCTAGAGTCTTTTAGACGGGTCCTGGGGACCTCTAGAAAGGTCTGGGGGCTTTTAAATGGGTCCTGGGGGGCTCTAGAAGGGTCTGGTTGCTTGTTGAATGGTCCTGGGGGGGTCTAGAAGGGTCTGGGGGCTTTTAGAATGGTCCTGGGGGTCTCTAGAAGGGTCTGTGTGCTTTTAGAAGGGCCCTGGGGGCCTCTAGAAGGGTCTGAGTGCTTTTAGAAGGGCCCTGGGGGGCTCTAGAAGGGTCTGGGTGCTTTTTGAATTATCCGGGGAGGGTCTAGAAGGTTCTGGGGGCTTTTAGAAGGGTCCTGGGATGCTCTAGAAGGGTCTGGGGGCTTTTACAATGGTCCTATGAGGCTCTTGAAGCGTCTGTGTGCTTTTAAAAGGGTCCTGGTGGCCTCTAGAAGGGTCTGAATGCTTTCAGAAGGGTCCTAGGTGTCTCTAGAAGGGTCTGGGGGCTTTTAGAAGGATCCGGGGAGGGTCTAGAAGGTTCTGGGGGCTTTTAGAAGGGTCCTGGGAGGCTCTAGAAAGGTCTGGGGACTTATAGAAGGGTCCTGGATGCATCTAGAAGGGTCTGGGGTCTATTAGAGGGGTTCGGGGCGGCTCTAGAAGGGTCTGGGTGCTTTTAGAAGGATCCGCGGAGCGTCTAGAAGGGTCTGGGGGCTTTTAGAAGGGTCCTGGGGGGCTCTAGATGGGTCTGGAGGCTTTTAGAATAATCCGAGGAGGGTCTAGAAGGGTATGGATTCCTTTAGAAGGGTCCTGAGAGGTTTTAGAAGGGTCTGGGGTCTTTTAGAATGATCAGGGGAGGGTCTAGAAGGGTCTGGGTGCTTTTAGAGGGGGCCTGGGGGGCTATAGAATGGTCTGGGTTCATTTAGAAGGATCCGGGGAGGGTCTAGAAAGGTCTGGGGGCTTTTAGAAGGGTCCTGGGAGGCTCTAGAAGGGTCTGGGGCCTTTTAGAATTATCCAGGCAGGGTCTAGAAAGGTCTGGGGGCTATTAGAAGGATCCGGGGAGGGTCTAGAAGGCTCTGGGGTCTTTTAGAAGGGTCCTTGGGGGCTCTAGAAGGGTCTGGGGTCTTTTAGAATGATCCGGGGAGGGTCTAGAAAGGTCTGGGGGCATTTAGAATGGTCCTGGGGTTCTCTAGAAGGGTCTGGGGGCTTTTAGAAGGGTCCTGGGATGCTCTAGAATTGTCTGGGTGCTTTTAGAAGGGTCCTCGGATTCTCCAGAAGGGTCTGGGGGCTTTCAGAAGGGTCCTGGGGGTCTCTAGAAGGGTCTGGGGGCTTTTAGAAGGGTCCTGGGGGTCTCTAGAAGGGTCTGGGTGCCTTTAGAAGGGTCCGGGGGGGGTTCTAGAATGATCTGCTGGCTTTCAGAAGGGTACTGGGGCCTCTAGAAGGGTCTGGGGGCTTTTAGAATGGTCCGGGGTGGGCTCTAGAAGGGTCTGGGGGCTTTTAGAAGGGTCCTGGGATGCTCTAGAAGGGTCTGGGTTCATTTAGAAGGGTCCGGGGGGGCTCTAGAAGGGTCTGGGGGCTTTTAGAAGGGTCCTGGGAGGCTCTAGAATGGTCTGGGGGCTTTTAGAATGATCCGGGGAGGGTCTAGAAGGGTCTGGGGGCCTTTAGAATGGTCCTGGGGGGCTCTAGAAGGGTCTGGGGTCCTTTAGAATGATCAGGGGAGGGTCTAGAAGGGTCTGGGTGCTTTTAGACGGGTCCTGGGGGGCTCTAGAAGGGTCTGGAGTCCTTTAGAGGGGTCCTGGGGGGCTCTAGAAGGGTCTGGGTTCATTTAGAAGGATCCGGGGAGGGTCTAGAAAGGTCTGGGGGCTTTTAGAAGGGACCTGGGAGGCTCTAGAATGGTCTGGGGGCTTTTAGAATGATCCGCTGAGGGTCTAGAAGGGTCTGGGTGCCTTTAGAATGGTCCTGGGGGGCTCTAGAAGGGTCTGGGTGCTTTTAGAAGGGTCCTGGGGGGCTCTAGAAGGGTCCTGGGTGGCTCTAGAGCGTTCTGGGTGCTTTTAGAAGGGTCCTGGGGGTCTCTAGAAGGGTCTGGAGGCTTTTAGAAGGGTCCTGGGTGGCTCTAGAAGGGTCTGGGTGCCTTTAGAATGGTCCTGGGAGGTTCTAGAATGGTCTGGGGGCTTTTACAATGGTCCTGGGAGGCTCTTGAAGCGTCTGTGTGCTTTTAAAAGGGTCCTGGGGGCCTCTAGAAGGGTCTGAATGCTTTCAGAAGGGTCCTAGGTGTCTCTAGAAGGGTCTGGGGGCTTTTAGAAGGATCCGGGGAGGGTCTAGAAGGTTCTGGGGGCTATTAGAAGGGTCCTGGGAGGCTCTAGAAGGGTCTGGGGACTTATAGAAGGGTCCTGGATGCATCTAGAAGGGTCTGGGATCTATTAGAGGGGTCCTGGGGGGCTCTAGAAGGGTCTGGGCTCATTTAGAAGGATCCGGGGAGGGTATAGAAAGGTCTGTGTGCTTTTAAAAGGGTCCTGGGGGCCTCTAGAAGGGTCTGGGGTCTTTTAGAAGGATCCAGTTAGGGTCTAGAAAGGTCTGGGGGCCTTTAGAAGGGTCCTGGGGGGCTCTAGAAGGGTCTGGGTGCTTTTAGAAGGGTCCTGGGAGGCTGTAGAATGGTCTGGGGGCTTTTAGAAGGGTCCTGGGTGGCTCTAGAGTGTTCTGGGGGCTTTTAGAAGGGTCCTGGGGGTCTTTAGAAGGGTCTGGGTGCTTTTAGAATGGTCCTGGCGGGCTCTAGAAGGTTCTGGGGGCTTTCAGAAGGGTCCTGGGGGTCTCTAGAAGTGTTTGGTGCTTTTAGAAGGGTCCTGGGGGGCTCTAGATTGGTCTGGGTGCCTTTAGAAGGGTTCTGGGGGGCTCTAGAATGTTCTGCTGGCATTCAGAAGGGTCCTGGGGGCCTCTAGAAGGGTCTGGGGGCTTTTAGAAGGGTCCTAGGGTGCTCTAGAAGGGTCTGGGGACATTTAGAAGGGTCCTGGGATGCTCTAGAAGGGTCTGGGGGCTTTTAGAAGGGTCCAGGGGGGCTCTAGAAGGGTCTGGGGGCCTTTAGAATGGTCCTGGGAGGTTCTAGAAGGGTCTGGGGGCTTTTAGAAGGATCCTGGGGGGCTCTAGAAGGGTCTGGGGGCTTTTACAAGGGTCCTGGGTGTATCTAGAGGGTTCTGGGGGCTTTTAGAAGGGTCCTGGGGGGCTCTAGAAGGGTCTGGGGGCCTTTAGAATGGTCCTGGGAGGCTCTAGAAGGGTCTGGGGGCTTTTAGAAGGATCCTGTTGGCCTCTAGAAGGGTCTGGGGGCTTTTAGAATGGTCCTGGGAGGCTCTAGAAGGGTCTGAGTGCTTTTAGAAGGGCCCTGGAGGGCTCTAGAAGGGTCTGGGTGCTTTTAGAAGGATTCGGGGAGGGTCTAGAAGGTTCTGGGGGCTTTTAGAAGGGTCCTGGGAGGCTCTAGAAGGGTCTGGGGGATTTAGAAGGGTCCTGGGGTTCTCTAGAAGGGTCTGGGGACTTATAGAAGGGTCCTGGGGGCCTCTAGAAGCGTCTGGGATCTATTAGATGGGTTCGGGGGGGCTCTAGAAGGGTCTGGGGGCTTTTAGAAGGATCCGCGGAGTGTCTAGAAGGGTCTGGGGGCTTTTAGAATAATCCGGGGAGGGTCTGGAAAGGTCTGGGTTCCTTTAGAAGGGTCCTGGAGGTTTTAGATGGGTCTGGGTTCTTTTAGAATGATCAGGGGAGGGTCTAGAAGGGTCTGGAGTCTTTTAGACGGGTCCTGGGGTGGCTCTAGAAGGGTCTGGAGTCTTTTAGACGGGTCCTGGGGGGCTCTAGAAGGGTCTGGAGGCTTTTAGATGGGTCCTGGGTGGCTCTAGAAGGGTCTGGGTTCATTTAGAAGGATCCGAGGAGGGTCTAGAAAGGTCTGGGGGCTTTTAGAAGGGTCCTGGGAGGCTCTAGAAGGGTCTGGGGGCTTTTAGAATGATCCGGGGAGGGTCTAGAAGGTCTGGGGGCCTTTAGAATGGTCCTGGGGGGCTCTAGAAGGGTCTGGGTGCTTTTAGAAGGGTCCTGGAGGGCTCTAGAAGGTTCTGGGGGCTTTCAGAAGGGTCCTGGGGGTCTCTAGAAGGGTCTGGGGTTTTTAGAATGGTCCTGGGGGGCTCTAGAAGGGTCTGGGTGCCTTTAGAAGGGTCCTGGGGGGCTCTAGAATGTTCTGCTGGCTTTCAGAAGGGTCCTGTTGGCCTCTAGAAGGGTCTGGGGGCTTTTAGAAGGGTCCGGGTGGGGCTCTAGAAGGGTCTGGGGGCTTTTAGATGGGTCCTGGGTTGCTCTAGAAGGGTCTGGGGACTTTTATAAGGGTCTTGGGGTGCTCTAGAAGGGACGGGGTGCCTTAAGAGGGGTCCTGTTGGCCTCTAGAAGGGTCTGGGGACTTTTAGAAGGGTCCTGGGGTGTTCTAGAAGGGACGGGGTGCCTTAAGAGAGGCCCTAGGGGGCTCTAGAAGGGCCTGGGGGCTTTTAGAAGGGTCCTGGGGGGCTCTAGAATGGTCTGGGGGCTTTTAAAAGGGTCCTGGGAGTATCCAGATGGGTCTGGGTGCTTTTAGAAGGATCCGGGGAGGGTCTAGAAGGGTCTGGGGTCTTTAGAAGGGTCCTGGGATGCTCTAGAAGTGTCTGGGGTCTTTTAGAAGGATCCGGGGAGGGGTCTAGAAGGGTCCTGGGGGCTTTTAGAAGGGTCCTGGCGGTTTCTAGAAGGGTCTGGGTGCTTTTAGAAGGTCCTGGGGGGCTATAGAATGGTCTGGGGGCTTTTAGAAGCATCCGAGGAGGGTCTAGAATGGTCTGGGCGCTTTTAGAAGGGTCCTGGGGGCCTCTAGAAGGGTCTGGGGGCTTTTAGATGGGTCCTAGGGGGTTCTAGAAAGGTCTGGGGACTTATAGAAGGGTCCTGGGGGCCTCTAGAAGGGTCTGGGGACTTTGAGATGGGTCCTAGGGGGCTCTAGAAGGGTCTGGGGTCTTTTTGAAGGATCCTAGGGGGCTCTAGAAGGGGTCTGGGTGCTTTTAGAAGGGTCCTGGGAGTCTCTAGAAGGCACTGGGTGCTTTTATAAGGGTCCGGGGAGCCTCTAGAAGGGTCTGGGTGCTTTTAGAAATGTCCTGGGGGGCTCTAGAAGGGTCTAGAGTCTTTTAGACGGGTCCTGGGGACCTCTAGAAAGGTCTGGGGGCTTTTAAATGGGTCCTGGGGGGCTCTAGAAGGGTCTGGTTGCTTGTTGAATGGTCCTGGGGGGGGTCTAGAAGGGTCTGGGGGCTTTTAGAATGGTCCTGGGGGTCTCTAGAAGGGTCTGTGTGCTTTTAGAAGGGCCCTGGGGGCCTCTAGAAGGGTCTGAGTGCTTTTAGAAGGGCCCTGGGGGGCTCTAGAAGGGTCTGGGTGCTTTTTGAATTATCCGGGGAGGGTCTAGAAGGTTCTGGGGGCTTTTAGAAGGGTCCTGGGATGCTCTAGAAGGGTCTGGGGGCTTTTACAATGGTCCTATGAGGCTCTTGAAGCGTCTGTGTGCTTTTAAAAGGGTCCTGGTGGCCTCTAGAAGGGTCTGAATGCTTTCAGAAGGGTCCTAGGTGTCTCTAGAAGGGTCTGGGGGCTTTTAGAAGGATCCGGGGAGGGTCCTAGAAGGTTCTGGGGGCTTTTAGAAGGGTCCTGGGAGGCTCTAGAAAGGTCTGGGGACTTATAGAAGGGTCCTGGATGCATCTAGAAGGGTCTGGGGTCTATTAGAGGGGTTCGGGGCGGCTCTAGAAGGGTCTGGGTGCTTTTAGAAGGATCCGCGGAGCGTCTAGAAGGGTCTGGGGGCTTTTAGAAGGGTCCTGGGGGGCTCTAGATGGGTCTGGAGGCTTTTAGAATAATCCGAGGAGGGTCTAGAAGGGTATGGATTCCTTTAGAAGGGTCCTGAGAGGTTTTAGAAGGGTCTGGGGTCTTTTAGAATGATCAGGGGAGGGTCTAGAAGGGTCTGGGTGCTTTTAGAGGGGGCCTGGGGGGCTATAGAATGGTCTGGGTTCATTTAGAAGGATCCGGGGAGGGGTCTAGAAAGGTCTGGGGGCTTTTAGAAGGGTCCTGGAGGCTCTAGAAGGGTCTGGGGCCTTTTAGAATTATCCAGGCAGGGTCTAGAAAGGTCTGGGGGCTATTAGAAGGATCCGGGGAGGGTCTAGAAGGCTCTGGGGTCTTTTAGAAGGGTCCTTGGGGGCTCTAGAAGGGTCTGGGGTCTTTTAGAATGATCCGGGGAGGGTCTAGAAAGGTCTGGGGGCATTTAGAATGGTCCTGGGGTTCTCTAGAAGGGTCTGGGGGCTTTTAGAAGGGTCCTGGGATGCTCTAGAATTGTCTGGGTGCTTTTAGAAGGGTCCTCGGATTCTCCAGAAGGGTCTGGGGGCTTTCAGAAGGGTCCTGGGGGTCTCTAGAAGGGTCTGGGGGCTTTTAGAAGGGTCCTGGGGGTCTCTAGAAGGGTCTGGGTGCCTTTAGAAGGGTCCGGGGGGGGTTCTAGAATGATCTGCTGGCTTTCAGAAGGGTACTGGGGCCTCTAGAAGGGTCTGGGGGCTTTTAGAATGGTCCGGGGTGGGCTCTAGAAGGGTCTGGGGGCTTTTAGAAGGGTCCTGGGATGCTCTAGAAGGGTCTGGGTTCATTTAGAAGGGTCCGGGGGGGCTCTAGAAGGGTCTGGGGGCTTTTAGAAGGGTCCTGGGAGGCTCTAGAATGGTCTGGGGGCTTTTAGAATGATCCGGGGAGGGTCTAGAAGGGTCTGGGGGCCTTTAGAATGGTCCTGGGGGGCTCTAGAAGGGTCTGGGGTCCTTTAGAATGATCAGGGGAGGGTCTAGAAGGGTCTGGGTGCTTTTAGACGGGTCCTGGGGGGCTCTAGAAGGGTCTGGAGTCCTTTAGAGGGGTCCTGGGGGGCTCTAGAAGGGTCTGGGTTCATTTAGAAGGATCCGGGGAGGGTCTAGAAAGGTCTGGGGGCTTTTAGAAGGGACCTGGGAGGCTCTAGAATGGTCTGGGGGCTTTTAGAATGATCCGCTGAGGGTCTAGAAGGGTCTGGGTGCCTTTAGAATGGTCCTGGGGGGCTCTAGAAGGGTCTGGGTGCTTTTAGAAGGGTCCTGGGGGGCTCTAGAAGGGTCCTGGGTGGCTCTAGAGCGTTCTGGGTGCTTTTAGAAGGGTCCTGGGGGTCTCTAGAAGGGTCTGGAGGCTTTTAGAAGGGTCCTGGGTGGCTCTAGAAGGGTCTGGGTGCCTTTAGAATGGTCCTGGGAGGTTCTAGAATGGTCTGGGGGCTTTTACAATGGTCCTGGGAGGCTCTTGAAGCGTCTGTGTGCTTTTAAAAGGGCCCTGGGGGCCTCTAGAAGGGTCTGAATGCTTTCAGAAGGGTCCTAGGTGTCTCTAGAAGGGTCTGGGGGCTTTTAGAAGGATCCGGGGAGGGTCTAGAAGGTTCTGGGGGCTATTAGAAGGGTCCTGGGAGGCTCTAGAAGGGTCTGGGGACTTATAGAAGGGTCCTGGATGCATCTAGAAGGGTCTGGGATCTATTAGAGGGGTCCTGGGGGCCTCTAGAAGGGTCTGGGGTCTTTTAGAAGGATCCAGTTAGGGTCTAGAAAGGTCTGGGGGCCTTTAGAAGGGTCCTGGGGGGCTCTAGAAGGGTCTGGGTGCTTTTAGAAGGGTCCTGGGAGGCTGTAGAATGGTCTGGGGGCTTTTAGAAGGGTCCTGGGTGGCTCTAGAGTGTTCTGGGGGCTTTTAGAAGGGTCCTGGGGGTCTTTAGAAGGGTCTGGGGGCTTTTAGAAGGGTCCTCGTATGTCTAGAAGGGTCTGGGTGCTTTTAGAATGGTCCTGGCGGGCTCTAGAAGGTTCTGGGGGCTTTCAGAAGGGTCCTGGGGGTCTCTAGAAGTGTTTGGTGCTTTTAGAAGGGTCCTGGGGGGCTCTAGATTGGTCTGGGTGCCTTTAGAAGGGTTCTGGGGGGCTCTAGAATGTTCTGCTGGCATTCAGAAGGGTCCTGGGGGCCTCTAGAAGGGTCTGGGGGCTTTTAGAAGGGTCCTAGGGTGCTCTAGAAGGGTCTGGGGACATTTAGAAGGGTCCTGGGGTGCTCTAGAAGGGTCTGGGGGCTTTTAGAAGGGTCCAGGGGGGCTCTAGAAGGGTCTGGGGGCCTTTAGAATGGTCCTGGGAGGTTCTAGAAGGGTCTGGGGGCTTTTAGAAGGATCCTGGGGGGCTCCAGAAGGGTCTGGGGGCTTTTACAAGGGTCCTGGGTGTATCTAGAGGGTTCTGGGGGCTTTTAGAAGGGTCCTGGGGGACTCTAGAAGGGTCTGGGGGCCTTTAGAATGGTCCTGGGAGGCTCTAGAAGGGTCTGGGGGCTTTTAGAAGGATCCTGTTGGCCTCTAGAAGGGTCTGGGGGCTTTTAGAATGGTCCTGGGAGGCTCTAGAAGGGTCTGAGTGCTTTTAGAAGGGCCCTGGAGGGCTCTAGAAGGGTCTGGGTGCTTTTAGAAGGATTCGGGGAGGGTCTAGAAGGTTCTGGGGGCTTTTAGAAGGGTCCTGGGAGGCTCTAGAAGGGTCTGGGGGATTTAGAAGGGTCCTGGGGTTCTCTAGAAGGGTCTGGGGACTTATAGAAGGGTCCTGGGGGCCTCTAGAAGCGTCTGGGATCTATTAGATGGGTTCGGGGGGGCTCTAGAAGGGTCTGGGGGCTTTTAGAAGGATCCGCGGAGTGTCTAGAAGGGTCTGGGGGCTTTTAGAATAATCCGGGGAGGGTCTGGAAAGGTCTGGGTTCCTTTAGAAGGGTCCTGGGAGGTTTTAGAAGGGTCTGGGTTCTTTTAGAATGATCAGGGGAGGGTCTAGAAGGGTCTGGAGTCTTTTAGACGGGTCCTGGGGGGCTCTAGAAGGGTCTGGAGGCTTTTAGATGGGTCCTGGGTGGCTCTAGAAGGGTCTGGGTTCATTTAGAAGGATCCGAGGAGGGTCTAGAAAGGTCTGGGGGCTTTTAGAAGGGTCCTGGGAGGCTCTAGAAGGGTCTGGGGGCTTTTAGAATGATCCGGGGAGGGTCTAGAAGGGTCTGGGGGCATTTAGAATGGTCCTGGGGGGCTCTAGAAGGGTCTGGGTGCTTTTAGAAGGGTCCTGGAGGGCTCTAGAAGGTTCTGGGGGCTTTCAGAAGGGTCCTGGGGGTCTCTAGAAGGGTCTGGGGTTTTTAGAATGGTCCTGGGGGGCTCTAGAAGGGTCTGGGTGCCTTTAGAAGGGTCCTGGGGGGCTCTAGAATGTTCTGCTGGCTTTCAGAAGGGTCCTGTTGGCCTCTAGAAGGGTCTGGGGGCTTTTAGAAGGGTCCGGGTGGGGCTCTAGAAGGGTCTGGGGGCTTTTAGATGGGTCCTGGGTTGCTCTAGAAGGGTCTGGGGACTTTTATAAGGGTCTTGGGGTGCTCTAGAAGGGACGGGGTGCCTTAAGAGGGGTCCTGTTGGCCTCTAGAAGGGTCTGGGGACTTTTAGAAGGGTCCTGGGGTGTTCTAGAAGGGACGGGGTGCCTTAAGAGAGGCCCTAGGGGGCTCTAGAAGGGCCTGGGGGCTTTTAGAAGGGTCCTGGGGGGCTCTAGAATGGTCTGGGGGCTTTTAAAAGGGTCCTGGGAGTATCCAGATGGGTCTGGGTGCTTTTAGAAGGATCCGGGGAGGGTCTAGAAGGGTCTGGGGTCTTTAGAAGGGTCCTGGGATGCTCTAGAAGTGTCTGGGGTCTTTTAGAAGGATCCGGGGAGGGTCTAGAAGGGTCTGGGGGCTTTTAGAAGGGTCCTGGCGGTTTCTAGAAGGGTCTGGGTGCTTTTAGAAGGGTCCTGGGGGGCTATAGAATGGTCTGGGGGCTTTTAGAAGCATCCGAGGAGGGTCTAGAATGGTCTGGGCGCTTTTAGAAGGGTCCTGGGGGCCTCTAGAAGGGTCTGGGGGCTTTTAGATGGGTCCTAGGGGGTTCTAGAAAGGTCTGGGGACTTATAGAAGGGTCCTGGGGGCCTCTAGAAGGGTCTGGGGACTTTGAGATGGGTCCTAGGGGGCTCTAGAAGGGTCTGGGGGCTTTTTGAAGGATCCTAGGGGGCTCTAGAAGGGTCTGGGGTCTTTTAGAAGGGTCCTGCGAGTTTCTAGAAGGCACTGGGTGCTTTTATAAGGGTCCGGGGAGCCTCTAGAAGGGTCTGGGTGCTTTTAGAAATGTCCTGGGGGGCTCTAGAAGGGTCTAGAGTCTTTTAGACGGGTCCTGGGGACCTCTAGAAAGGTCTGGGGGCTTTTAAATGGGTCCTGGGGGGCTCTAGAAGGGTCTGGTTGCTTGTTGAATGGTCCTGGGGTGGTCTAGAAGGGTCTGGGGGCTTTTAGAATGGTCCTGGGGGTCTCTAGAAGGGTCTGTGTGCTTTTAGAAGGGCCCTGGGTGCCTCTAGAAGGGTCTGAGTGCTTTTAGAAGGATCCGGGGAGGGTCTAGAAGGTTCTGGGGGCTTTTAGAAGGGTCCTGGGATGCTCTAGAAGGGTCTGGGGTCTTTTAGAAGGATCCGAGGAGGGTCTAGAAGGGTCTGGGGGCTTTTAGAAGGGTCCTGGCGGGCTCTAGAAGGGTCTGGGTGCTTTTAGAAGGGTCCTGGGGGGCTCTAGAAAGGTCTGGGGGCTTTTAGAAGGATCCGGGGAGGGTCTAGAAGGGTCTGGGGGCTTTTAGATGGGTCCTAGGGGGCTCTAGAAAGGTCTGGGGGCTTTTAGAAGGGTCCTGGGGGCCTCTAGAAGGGTCTGGGGACTTTTAGATGGGTCCTAGGGGGCTCTAGAAGGGTCTGGGGGCTTTTTGAAGGATCCTAGGGGGCTCTAGAAGGGTCTGTGGGCTTTTAGAAGGGTCCTGCGAGTCTCTAGAAGGGTCTGGGTGCTTTTATAAGGGTCCGGGGAGCCTCTAGAAGGGTCTGGGTGCTTTTAGAAATGTCCTGGGGGGCTCTAGAAGGGTCTAGAGTCTTCTATACGGGTCCTGGGGGCCTCTAGAAAGGTCTGGGGGCTTTTAAATGGGTCCTGGGGGGCTCTAGAAGGGTCTGGGGGCTTTTAGAAGGGTCCTGTGGGGCTCTAGAAGGGTCTGGGGGCTTTTAGAAGGGTCCTGGGGGCCTCTAGAAGGGTCTGGGGTCTTTTAGAAGGGTCATGGGGGTCTCTAGAAGGGTCTGGGAGCTTGTAGAAGGGTCCTCGGGGGCTCTAGAAGGGTCTGGGAGCTTTTAGAAGGGTCCTGGGGTGCTCTAGAAGGGTCTGGGGGCTTTTAGAAGGGTCCTTGGGGGATCTAGAAGGGTCTGGGGGCTTGTAGAAAGGTCCTGGGAGGCTCTAGAAGGGTCTGGGTGCTATTAGAAGGGTCCTGGGGGTCTCTAGAAGGGTCTGGGGGCTTTTAGAAGGGTCCTGGGAGGCTCTAGAAGGGTCTGGGGGCTTTTAGAAGAGTGCTGGTTGGCTGTAGAACGGTCTGGGGTCTTTTAGAAGGGTCCTGGGGTCTTTAGAAGGGTCTGGGTGCTTTTAGAAGGGTCCTGGGAGGCTCTAGAAGGGTTCTGGGTGGCTCTAGAGGGTTCTGGGTGCTTTCAGAAGGGTCCTGGGTGTCTTTAGAAGGGTCTGGGTGCTTTTAGAAGGGTCCTGGGATGCTCTAGAAGGGTCTGGGTGCTTTTTGAAGGGTCCTAGGATGCTCTAGAAGGGTCTGGGGGCTTTTAGAAGGGTCCTGGCGGGCTCTAGAAGGTCCTGGGGGCTTTCAGAAGGGTCCTGGGTGTTTCTAGAAGGGTCTGGGGGCTTTTAGAAGGGTCCTGGGGGGCTATAGAATGTTCTGCTGGCTTTCAAATGGGTCCTGTTGGCCTCTAGAAGGGTCTGGGGGCTTTTAGAAGGGTCCGGGTGGGGCTCTAGAAGGGTCTGGGGGCTTTTAGATGGGTCCTGGGTTGTTCTAGAAGGGTCTGGGGACTTTTAGAAGGGTCCTGGGGTGCTCTAGAAGGGACGGGGTGCCTTAAGAGGTGCCCTGGGGGCCTCTAGAAGGGTCTGGGGACTTTTAGAAGGGTCCTGGGGGGCTCTAGAAGGGTCTGGGTGCTTTTAGAAGGGTCCTGGGAGTATCCAGATGGGTCTGGGTGCTTTTAGAAGGATCCGGGGAGGGTCTAGAAGGGTCTGGGGGCTTTAGAAGGGTCCTGGGAAGCTGTAGAAGGGTCTGGGGTCTTTTGGAAGGATCCAGGGAGGGTCTAGAAGGGTCTGGAGGCTTTTAGAAGGGTCCTGGGTGCCTCTAGAAGGGTCTGGGGGCTTTTAGATGGGTCCTAGGGGGCTCTAGAAAGGTCTAGGGGCTTTTAGAAGGGTCCTGGTTGCCTCTAGAAGGGTCTGGGGACTTTTAGATGGGTCCTAGGGGGCTCTAGTAGGGTCTGGGGGCTTTTTGAAGGATCCTAGGGGGCTCTAGAAGGGTCTGGGGGCTTTTAGAAGGGTCCTGCGAGTTTCTAGAAGGCACTGGGTGCTTTTATAAGGGTCCGGGGAGCCTCTAGAAGGGTCTGGGTGCTTTTAGAAATGTCCTGGGGGGCTCTAGAAGGGTCTAGAGTCTTTTAGACGGGTCCTGGGGGCCTCTAGAAAGGTCTGGGGGCTTTTAAATGGGTCCTGGGGGGCTCTAGAATGGTCTGGGGGCTTGTAGATTGGTCCTGGGGGGCTCTAGAAGGGTCTGCGGGCTTTTAGAAGGGTCCTGAGGGCGTCTAGAACGGTCTGGGGGCTTTTAGAAGGGTACTGGGGGGCTCTAGAAGTGTCTGGGGACTTTTAGAAGGGTCCTGGGGGCCTCTAGAAGCGTCTGGGTGCTTTTAGAAGGGTCCTGGGGGTCTCTAGAAGGGTCTGGGAGCTTGTAGAAGGGTCCTGGATGTCTATAGATGGGTCTGAGTGCTTTTAGAAGGGTCCTGGGGGGCTCTAGAAGGGTCTGGGGTCTTTTCGAAGGATCCGGGGAGGGTCTAGAAGGGTCTGGGGTCTTTTAGATGGGTCCTAGGGGGCTCTAGAAGGGTCTGTGGGCTTTTAGAAGGGTCCTGCGAGTCTCTAGAAGGGTCTGGGTGCTTTTATAAGGGTCCGGGGAGCCTCTAGAAGGGTCTGGGTGCTTTTAGAAATGTCCTGGGGGGCTCTAGAAGGGTCTAGAGTCTTCTATACGGGTCCTGGGGGCCTCTAGAAAGGTCTGGGGGCTTTTAAATGGGTCCTGGGGGGCTCTAGAAGGGTCTGGGGGCTTTTAGAAGGGTCCTGTGGGGCTCTAGAAGGGTCTGGGGGCTTTTAGAAGGGTCCTGGGGGCCTCTAGAAGGGTCTGGGGTCTTTTAGAAGGGTCATGGGGGTCTCTAGAAGGGTCTGGGAGCTTGTAGAAGGGTCCTCGGGGGCTCTAGAAGGGTCTGGGAGCTTTTAGAAGGGTCCTGGGGTGCTCTAGAAGGGTCTGGGGGCTTTTAGAAGGGTCCTTGGGGGATCTAGAAGGGTCTGGGGGCTTGTAGAAAGGTCCTGGGAGGCTCTAGAAGGGTCTGGGTGCTATTAGAAGGGTCCTGGGGGTCTCTAGAAGGGTCTGGGGGCTTTTAGAAGGGTCCTGGGAGGCTCTAGAAGGGTCTGGGGGCTTTTAGAAGAGTGCTGGTTGGCTGTAGAACGGTCTGGGGTCTTTTAGAAGGGTCCTGGGGTCTTTAGAAGGGTCTGGGTGCTTTTAGAAGGGTCCTGGGAGGCTCTAGAAGGGTTCTGGGTGGCTCTAGAGGGTTCTGGGTGCTTTCAGAAGGGTCCTGGGTGTCTTTAGAAGGGTCTGGGTGCTTTTAGAAGGGTCCTGGGATGCTCTAGAAGGGTCTGGGTGCTTTTTGAAGGGTCCTAGGATGCTCTAGAAGGGTCTGGGGGCTTTTAGAAGGGTCCTGGCGGGCTCTAGAAGGTCCTGGGGGCTTTCAGAAGGGTCCTGGGTGTTTCTAGAAGGGTCTGGGGGCTTTTAGAAGGGTCCTGGGGGGCTATAGAATGTTCTGCTGGCTTTCAAATGGGTCCTGTTGGCCTCTAGAAGGGTCTGGGGGCTTTTAGAAGGGTCCGGGTGGGGCTCTAGAAGGGTCTGGGGGCTTTTAGATGGGTCCTGGGTTGTTCTAGAAGGGTCTGGGGACTTTTAGAAGGGTCCTGGGGTGCTCTAGAAGGGACGGGGTGCTTTTAGAAGGGTCCTGGGAGTATCCAGATGGGTCTGGGTGCTTTTAGAAGGATCCGGGGAGGGTCTAGAAGGGTCTGGGGGCTTTAGAAGGGTCCTGGGAAGCTGTAGAAGGGTCTGGGGTCTTTTGGAAGGATCCAGGGAGGGTCTAGAAGGGTCTGGAGGCTTTTAGAAGGGTCCTGGGTGCCTCTAGAAGGGTCTGGGGGCTTTTAGATGGGTCCTAGGGGGCTCTAGAAAGGTCTAGGGGCTTTTAGAAGGGTCCTGGTTGCCTCTAGAAGGGTCTGGGGACTTTTAGATGGGTCCTAGGGGGCTCTAGTAGGGTCTGGGGGCTTTTTGAAGGATCCTAGGGGGCTCTAGAAGGGTCTGGGGGCTTTTAGAAGGGTCCTGCGAGTTTCTAGAAGGCACTGGGTGCTTTTATAAGGGTCCGGGGAGCCTCTAGAAGGGTCTGGGTGCTTTTAGAAATGTCCTGGGGGGCTCTAGAAGGGTCTAGAGTCTTTTAGACGGGTCCTGGGGGCCTCTAGAAAGGTCTGGGGGCTTTTAAATGGGTCCTGGGGGGCTCTAGAATGGTCTGGGGGCTTGTAGATTGGTCCTGGGGGGCTCTAGAAGGGTCTGCGGGCTTTTAGAAGGGTCCTGAGGGCGTCTAGAACGGTCTGGGGGCTTTTAGAAGGGTACTGGGGGGCTCTAGAAGTGTCTGGGGACTTTTAGAAGGGTCCTGGGGGCCTCTAGAAGCGTCTGGGTGCTTTTAGAAGGGTCCTGGGGGTCTCTAGAAGGGTCTGGGAGCTTGTAGAAGGGTCCTGGATGTCTATAGATGGGTCTGAGTGCTTTTAGAAGGGTTCTGGGGTGCTCTAGAAGGGTCTGGGTGCTTTTAGAAGGATTCGGGGAGGGTCTAGAAGGTTCTGGGGGCTTTTAGATGGGTCCTGGGAGGCTCTAGAAGGGTCTGGGGGCTTTTAGATAGGTCCTAGGTTTCTCTAGAAGGGTGTGGCTACTTATAGAAGGGTCCTGGGGGCCTCTAGAAGGGTCTGGGATCTATTAGATGGGTTCGGGGGTCTCTAGAAGGGTCTGGGGGCTTTTAGAAGGATCCGCGGAGGGTCTAGAAGGGTCTGGGAGCTTTTAGAATGGTCCTGGGGGGCTCTAGAAGGGTCTGGAGGCTTTTAGAATAATCCGGGGAGGGTCTAGAATGGTCTGGGTTCCTTTAGAAGGGTCCCGGGAGGTTTTATAAGGGTCTGGGGTCTTTTAGAATGATCAGGGGAGGGTCTAGAAGGGTCTGGAGGCTTATAGACGGGTCCTGGGGGGCTCTAGAAGGGTCTGGAGGCTTTTAGAGGGGTCCTGGGTGGCTCTAGAAAGGTCTGGGTTCATTTAGAAGGATCCGAGGAAGGTCTAGAAAGGTCTGGGGGCTTTTAGAAGGGTCCTGGGAGGCTCTAGAAGGGTCTGAGGGCTTTTAGAATGATCCGGGGAGGGTCTAGAAGGGTCTGGGGGCTTTTAGAAGGGTCCTGGGGGGCTCTAGATTGGTCTGGGTGCCTTTAGAAGGGTTCTGGGGGGCTCTAGAATGTTCTGCTGGCATTCAGAAGGGTCCTGGGGGCCTCTAGAAGGGTCTGGGGGCTTTTAGAAGGGTCCTAGGGTGCTCTAGAAGGGTCTGGGGACATTTAGAAGGGTCCTGGGGTGCTCTAGAAGGGTCTGGGGGCTTTTAGAAGGGTCCAGGGGGGCTCTAGAAGGGTCTGGGGGCCTTTAGAATGGTCCTGGGAGGTTCTAGAAGGGTCTGGGGGCTTTTAGAAGGATCCTGGGGGGCTCTAGAAGGGTCTGGGGGCTTTTACAAGGGTCCTGGGTGTATCTAGAGGGTTCTGGGGGCTTTTAGAAGGGTCCTGGGGGGCTCTAGAAGGGTCTGGGGGCCTTTAGAATGGTCCTGGGAGGCTCTAGAAGGGTCTGGGGGCTTTTAGAAGGATCCTGTTGGCCTCTAGAAGGGTCTGGGGGCTTTTAGAATGGTCCTGGGAGGCTCTAGAAGGGTCTGAGTGCTTTTAGAAGGGCCCTGGAGGGCTCTAGAAGGGTCTGGGTGCTTTTAGAAGGATTCGGGGAGGGTCTAGAAGGTTCTGGGGGCTTTTAGAAGGGTCCTGGGAGGCTCTAGAAGGGTCTGGGGGATTTAGAAGGGTCCTGGGGTTCTCTAGAAGGGTCTGGGGACTTATAGAAGGGTCCTGGGGGCCTCTAGAAGCGTTCTGGGATCTATTAGATGGGTTCGGGGGGGCTCTAGAAGGGTCTGGGGCTTTTAGAAGGATCCGCGGAGTGTCTAGAAGGGTCTGGGGGCTTTTAGAATAATCCGGGGAGGGTCTGGAAAGGTCTGGGTTCCTTTAGAAGGGTCCTGGGAGGTTTTAGAAGGGTCTGGGTTCTTTTAGAATGATCAGGGGAGGGTCTAGAAGGGTCTGGAGTCTTTTAGACGGGTCCTGGGGGGCTCTAGAAGGGTCTGGAGGCTTTTAGATGGGTCCTGGGTGGCTCTAGAAGGGTCTGGGTTCATTTAGAAGGATCCGAGGAGGGTCTAGAAAGGTCTGGGGGCTTTTAGAAGGGTCCTGGGAGGCTCTAGAAGGGTCTGGGGGCTTTTAGAATGATCCGGGGAGGGTCTAGAAGGGTCTGGGGGCATTTAGAATGGTCCTGGGGGGCTCTAGAAGGGTCTGGGTGCTTTTAGAAGGGTCCTGGAGGGCTCTAGAAGGTTCTGGGGGCTTTCAGAAGGGTCCTGGGGGTCTCTAGAAGGGTCTGGGGTTTTTAGAATGGTCCTGGGGGGCTCTAGAAGGGTCTGGGTGCCTTTAGAAGGGTCCTGGGGGGCTCTAGAATGTTCTGCTGGCTTTCAGAAGGGTCCTGTTGGCCTCTAGAAGGGTCTGGGGGCTTTTAGAAGGGTCCGGGTGGGGCTCTAGAAGGGTCTGGGGGCTTTTAGATGGGTCCTGGGTTGCTCTAGAAGGGTCTGGGGACTTTTATAAGGGTCTTGGGGTGCTCTAGAAGGGACGGGGTGCCTTAAGAGGGGTCCTGTTGGCCTCTAGAAGGGTCTGGGGACTTTTAGAAGGGTCCTGGGGTGTTCTAGAAGGGACGGGGTGCCTTAAGAGAGGCCCTAGGGGGCTCTAGAAGGGCCTGGGGGCTTTTAGAAGGGTCCTGGGGGGCTCTAGAATGGTCTGGGGGCTTTTAAAAGGGTCCTGGGAGTATCCAGATGGGTCTGGGTGCTTTTAGAAGGATCCGGGGAGGGTCTAGAAGGGTCTGGGGTCTTTAGAAGGGTCCTGGGATGCTCTAGAAGTGTCTGGGGTCTTTTAGAAGGATCCGGGGAGGGTCTAGAAGGGTCTGGGGGCTTTTAGAAGGGTCCTGGCGGTTTCTAGAAGGGTCTGGGTGCTTTTAGAAGGGTCCTGGGGGGCTATAGAATGGTCTGGGGGCTTTTAGAAGCATCCGAGGAGGGTCTAGAATGGTCTGGGCGCTTTTAGAAGGGTCCTGGGGGCCTCTAGAAGGGTCTGGGGGCTTTTAGATGGGTCCTAGGGGGTTCTAGAAAGGTCTGGGGACTTATAGAAGGGTCCTGGGGGCCTCTAGAAGGGTCTGGGGACTTTGAGATGGGTCCTAGGGGGCTCTAGAAGGGTCTGGGGGCTTTTTGAAGGATCCTAGGGGGCTCTAGAAGGGTCTGGGGTCTTTTAGAAGGGTCCTGCGAGTTTCTAGAAGGCACTGGGTGCTTTTATAAGGGTCCGGGGAGCCTCTAGAAGGGTCTGGGTGCTTTTAGAAATGTCCTGGGGGGCTCTAGAAGGGTCTAGAGTCTTTTAGACGGGTCCTGGGGACCTCTAGAAAGGTCTGGGGGCTTTTAAATGGGTCCTGGGGGGCTCTAGAAGGGTCTGGTTGCTTGTTGAATGGTCCTGGGGTGGTCTAGAAGGGTCTGGGGGCTTTTAGAATGGTCCTGGGGGTCTCTAGAAGGGTCTGTGTGCTTTTAGAAGGGCCCTGGGTGCCTCTAGAAGGGTCTGAGTGCTTTTAGAAGGATCCGGGGAGGGTCTAGAAGGTTCTGGGGGCTTTTAGAAGGGTCCTGGGATGCTCTAGAAGGGTCTGGGGTCTTTTAGAAGGATCCGAGGAGGGTCTAGAAGGGTCTGGGGGCTTTTAGAAGGGTCCTGGCGGGCTCTAGAAGGGTCTGGGTGCTTTTAGAAGGGTCCTGGGGGGCTCTAGAAAGGTCTGGGGGCTTTTAGAAGGATCCGGGGAGGGTCTAGAAGGGTCTGGGGGCTTTTAGATGGGTCCTAGGGGGCTCTAGAAAGGTCTGGGGGCTTTTAGAAGGGTCCTGGGGGCCTCTAGAAGGGTCTGGGGACTTTTAGATGGGTCCTAGGGGGCTCTAGAAGGGTCTGGGGGCTTTTAGATGGGTCCTAGGGGGCTCTAGAAGGGTCTGTGGGCTTTTAGAAGGGTCCTGCGAGTCTCTAGAAGGGTCTGGGTGCTTTTATAAGGGTCCGGGGAGCCTCTAGAAGGGTCTGGGTGCTTTTAGAAATGTCCTGGGGGGCTCTAGAAGGGTCTAGAGTCTTCTATACGGGTCCTGGGGGCCTCTAGAAAGGTCTGGGGGCTTTTAAATGGGTCCTGGGGGGCTCTAGAAGGGTCTGGGGGCTTTTAGAAGGGTCCTGTGGGGCTCTAGAAGGGTCTGGGGACTTTTAGAAGGGTCCTGGGGGCCTCTAGAAGGGTCTGGGGTCTTTTAGAAGGGTCATGGGGGTCTCTAGAAGGGTCTGGGAGCTTGTAGAAGGGTCCTCGGGGGCTCTAGAAGGGTCTGGGAGCTTTTAGAAGGGTCCTGGGGTGCTCTAGAAGGGTCTGGGGGCTTTTAGAAGGGTCCTTGGGGGATCTAGAAGGGTATGGGGGCTTGTAGAAAGGTCCTGGGAGGCTCTAGAAGGGTCTGGGTGCTATTAGAAGGGTCCTGGGGGTCTCTAGAAGGGTCTGGGGGCTTTTAGAAGGGTCCTGGGAGGCTCTAGAAGGGTCTGGGGGCTTTTAGAAGAGTGCTGGTTGGCTGTAGAACGGTCTGGGGTCTTTTAGAAGGGTCCTGGGGTCTTTAGAAGGGTCTGGGTGCTTTTAGAAGGGTCCTGGGAGGCTCTAGAAGGGTTCTGGGTGGCTCTAGAGGGTTCTGGGTGCTTTCAGAAGGGTCCTGGGTGTCTTTAGAAGGGTCTGGGTGCTTTTAGAAGGGTCCTGGGATGCTCTAGAAGGGTCTGGGTGCTTTTTGAAGGGTCCTAGGATGCTCTAGAAGGGTCTGGGGGCTTTTAGAAGGGTCCTGGCGGGCTCTAGAAGGTCCTGGGGGCTTTCAGAAGGGTCCTGGGTGTTTCTAGAAGGGTCTGGGGGCTTTTAGAAGGGTCCTGGGGGGCTATAGAATGTTCTGCTGGCTTTCAAATGGGTCCTGTTGGCCTCTAGAAGGGTCTGGGGGCTTTTAGAAGGGTCCGGGTGGGGCTCTAGAAGGGTCTGGGGGCTTTTAGATGGGTCCTGGGTTGTTCTAGAAGGGTCTGGGGACTTTTAGAAGGGTCCTGGGGTGCTCTAGAAGGGACGGGGTGCCTTAAGAGGTGCCCTGGGGGCCTCTAGAAGGGTCTGGGGACTTTTAGAAGGGTCCTGGGGGGCTCTAGAAGGGTCTGGGTGTTTTAGAAGGGTCCTGGGAGTATCCAGATGGGTCTGGGTGCTTTTAGAAGGATCCGGGGAGGGTCTAGAAGGGTCTGGGGGCTTTAGAAGGGTCCTGGGAAGCTGTAGAAGGGTCTGGGGTCTTTTGGAAGGATCCAGGGAGGGTCTAGAAGGGTCTGGAGGCTTTTAGAAGGGTCCTGGGTGCCTCTAGAAGGGTCTGGGGGCTTTTAGATGGGTCCTAGGGGGCTCTAGAAAGGTCTAGGGGCTTTTAGAAGGGTCCTGGTTGCCTCTAGAAGGGTCTGGGGACTTTTAGATGGGTCCTAGGGGGCTCTAGTAGGGTCTGGGGGCTTTTTGAAGGATCCTAGGGGGCTCTAGAAGGGTCTGGGGGCTTTTAGAAGGGTCCTGCGAGTTTCTAGAAGGCACTGGGTGCTTTTATAAGGGTCCGGGGAGCCTCTAGAAGGGTCTGGGTGCTTTTAGAAATGTCCTGGGGGGCTCTAGAAGGGTCTAGAGTCTTTTAGACGGGTCCTGGGGACCTCTAGAAAGGTCTGGGGGCTTTTAAATGGGTCCTGGGGGGCTCTAGAAGGGTCTGGGGGCTTGTAGATTGGTCCTGGGGGGCTCTAGAAGGGTCTGCGGGCTTTTAGAAGGGTCCTGAGGGCGTCTAGAACGGTCTGGGGGCTTTTAGAAGGGTACTGGGGGGCTCTAGAAGTGTCTGGGGACTTTTAGAAGGGTCCTGGGGGCCTCTAGAAGCGTCTGGGTGCTTTTAGAAGGGTCCTGGGGGTCTCTAGAAGGGTCTGGGAGCTTGTAGAAGGGTCCTGGATGTCTATAGATGGGTCTGAGTGCTTTTAGAAGGGTTCTGGGGTGCTCTAGAAGGGTCTGGGTGCTTTTAGAAGGATTCGGGGAGGGTCTAGAAGGTTCTGGGGGCTTTTAGATGGGTCCTGGGAGGCTCTAGAAGGGTCTGGGGGCTTTTAGATAGGTCCTAGGTTTCTCTAGAAGGGTGTGGCTACTTATAGAAGGGTCCTGGGGGCCTCTAGAAGGGTCTGGGATCTATTAGATGGGTTCGGGGGTCTCTAGAAGGGTCTGGGGGCTTTTAGAAGGATCCGCGGAGGGTCTAGAAGGGTCTGGGAGCTTTTAGAATGGTCCTGGGGGGCTCTAGAAGGGTCTGGAGTCTTTTAGAATAATCCGGGGAGGGTCTAGAATGGTCTGGGTTCCTTTAGAAGGGTCCCGGGAGGTTTTATAAGGGTCTGGGGTCTTTTAGAATGATCAGGGGAGGGTCTAGAAGGGTCTGGAGGCTTATAGACGGGTCCTGGGGGGCTCTAGAAGGGTCTGGAGGCTTTTAGAGGGGTCCTGGGTGGCTCTAGAAAGGTCTGGGTTCATTTAGAAGGATCCGAGGAAGGTCTAGAAAGGTCTGGGGGCTTTTAGAAGGGTCCTGGGAGGCTCTAGAAGGGTCTGAGGGCTTTTAGAATGATCCGGGGAGGGTCTAGAAGGGTCTGGGGGCTTTTAGAAGGGTCCTGGGGGGCTCTAGATTGGTCTGGGTGCCTTTAGAAGGGTTCTGGGGGGCTCTAGAATGTTCTGCTGGCATTCAGAAGGGTCCTGGGGGCCTCTAGAAGGGTCTGGGGGCTTTTAGAAGGGTCCTAGGGTGCTCTAGAAGGGTCTGGGGACATTTAGAAGGGTCCTGGGGTGCTCTAGAAGGGTCTGGGGGCTTTTAGAAGGGTCCAGGGGGGCTCTAGAAGGGTCTGGGGGCCTTTAGAATGGTCCTGGGAGGTTCTAGAAGGGTCTGGGGGCTTTTAGAAGGATCCTGGGGGGCTCTAGAAGGGTCTGGGGGCTTTTACAAGGGTCCTGGGTGTATCTAGAGGGTTCTGGGGGCTTTTAGAAGGGTCCTGGGGGGCTCTAGAAGGGTCTGGGGGCCTTTAGAATGGTCCTGGGAGGCTCTAGAAGGGTCTGGGGGCTTTTAGAAGGATCCTGTTGGCCTCTAGAAGGGTCTGGGGGCTTTTAGAATGGTCCTGGGAGGCTCTAGAAGGGTCTGAGTGCTTTTAGAAGGGCCCTGGAGGGCTCTAGAAGGGTCTGGGTGCTTTTAGAAGGATTCGGGGAGGGTCTAGAAGGTTCTGGGGGCTTTTAGAAGGGTCCTGGGAGGCTCTAGAAGGGTCTGGGGGATTTAGAAGGGTCCTGGGGTTCTCTAGAAGGGTCTGGGGACTTATAGAAGGGTCCTGGGGGCCTCTAGAAGCGTCTGGGATCTATTAGATGGGTTCGGGGGGGCTCTAGAAGGGTCTGGGGGCTTTTAGAAGGATCCGCGGAGTGTCTAGAAGGGTCTGGGGGCTTTTAGAATAATCCGGGGAGGGTCTGGAAAGGTCTGGGTTCCTTTAGAAGGGTCCTGGGAGGTTTTAGAAGGGTCTGGGTTCTTTTAGAATGATCAGGGGAGGGTCTAGAAGGGTCTGGAGTCTTTTAGACGGGTCCTGGGGGGCTCTAGAAGGGTCTGGAGGCTTTTAGATGGGTCCTGGGTGGCTCTAGAAGGGTCTGGGTTCATTTAGAAGGATCCGAGGAGGGTCTAGAAAGGTCTGGGGGCTTTTAGAAGGGTCCTGGGAGGCTCTAGAAGGGTCTGGGGGCTTTTAGAATGATCCGGGGAGGGTCTAGAAGGGTCTGGGGGCATTTAGAATGGTCCTGGGGGGCTCTAGAAGGGTCTGGGTGCTTTTAGAAGGGTCCTGGAGGGCTCTAGAAGGTTCTGGGGGCTTTCAGAAGGGTCCTGGGGGTCTCTAGAAGGGTCTGGGGTTTTTAGAATGGTCCTGGGGGGCTCTAGAAGGGTCTGGGTGCCTTTAGAAGGGTCCTGGGGGGCTCTAGAATGTTCTGCTGGCTTTCAGAAGGGTCCTGTTGGCCTCTAGAAGGGTCTGGGGGCTTTTAGAAGGGTCCGGGTGGGGCTCTAGAAGGGTCTGGGGGCTTTTAGATGGGTCCTGGGTTGCTCTAGAAGGGTCTGGGGACTTTTATAAGGGTCTTGGGGTGCTCTAGAAGGGACGGGGTGCCTTAAGAGGGGTCCTGTTGGCCTCTAGAAGGGTCTGGGGACTTTTAGAAGGGTCCTGGGGTGTTCTAGAAGGGACGGGGTGCCTTAAGAGAGGCCCTAGGGGGCTCTAGAAGGGCCTGGGGGCTTTTAGAAGGGTCCTGGGGGGCTCTAGAATGGTCTGGGGGCTTTTAAAAGGGTCCTGGGAGTATCCAGATGGGTCTGGGTGCTTTTAGAAGGATCCGGGGAGGGTCTAGAAGGGTCTGGGGTCTTTAGAAGGGTCCTGGGATGCTCTAGAAGTGTCTGGGGTCTTTTAGAAGGATCCGGGGAGGGTCTAGAAGGGTCTGGGGGCTTTTAGAAGGGTCCTGGCGGTTTCTAGAAGGGTCTGGGTGCTTTTAGAAGGGTCCTGGGGGGCTATAGAATGGTCTGGGGGCTTTTAGAAGCATCCGAGGAGGGTCTAGAATGGTCTGGGCGCTTTTAGAAGGGTCCTGGGGGCCTCTAGAAGGGTCTGGGGGCTTTTAGATGGGTCCTAGGGGGTTCTAGAAAGGTCTGGGGACTTATAGAAGGGTCCTGGGGGCCTCTAGAAGGGTCTGGGGACTTTGAGATGGGTCCTAGGGGGCTCTAGAAGGGTCTGGGGGCTTTTTGAAGGATCCTAGGGGGCTCTAGAAGGGTCTGGGGTCTTTTAGAAGGGTCCTGCGAGTTTCTAGAAGGCACTGGGTGCTTTTATAAGGGTCCGGGGAGCCTCTAGAAGGGTCTGGGTGCTTTTAGAAATGTCCTGGGGGGCTCTAGAAGGGTCTAGAGTCTTTTAGACGGGTCCTGGGGACCTCTAGAAAGGTCTGGGGGCTTTTAAATGGGTCCTGGGGGGCTCTAGAAGGGTCTGGTTGCTTGTTGAATGGTCCTGGGGTGGTCTAGAAGGGTCTGGGGGCTTTTAGAATGGTCCTGGGGGTCTCTAGAAGGGTCTGTGTGCTTTTAGAAGGGCCCTGGGTGCCTCTAGAAGGGTCTGAGTGCTTTTAGAAGGATCCGGGGAGGGTCTAGAAGGTTCTGGGGGCTTTTAGAAGGGTCCTGGGATGCTCTAGAAGGGTCTGGGGTCTTTTAGAAGGATCCGAGGAGGGTCTAGAAGGGTCTGGGGGCTTTTAGAAGGGTCCTGGCGGGCTCTAGAAGGGTCTGGGTGCTTTTAGAAGGGTCCTGGGGGGCTCTAGAAAGGTCTGGGGGCTTTTAGAAGGATCCGGGGAGGGTCTAGAAGGGTCTGGGGGCTTTTAGATGGGTCCTAGGGGGCTCTAGAAAGGTCTGGGGGCTTTTAGAAGGGTCCTGGGGGCCTCTAGAAGGGTCTGGGGACTTTTAGATGGGTCCTAGGGGGCTCTAGAAGGGTCTGGGGGCTTTTTGAAGGATCCTGGGGGGCTCTAGAAGGGTCTGGGGTCTTTTCGAAGGATCCGGGGAGGGTCTAGAAGGGTCTGGGTTCTTTTAGATGGGTCCTAGGGGGCTCTAGAAGGGTCTGTGGGCTTTTAGAAGGGTCCTGCGAGTCTCTAGAAGGGTCTGGGTGCTTTTATAAGGGTCCGGGGAGCCTCTAGAAGGGTCTGGGTGCTTTTAGAAATGTCCTGGGGGGCTCTAGAAGGGTCTAGAGTCTTCTATACGGGTCCTGGGGGCCTCTAGAAAGGTCTGGGGGCTTTTAAATGGGTCCTGGGGGGCTCTAGAAGGGTCTGGGGGCTTTTAGAAGGGTCCTGTGGGGCTCTAGAAGGGTCTGGGGGCTTTTAGAAGGGTCCTGGGGGCCTCTAGAAGGGTCTGGGGTCTTTTAGAAGGGTCATGGGGGTCTCTAGAAGGGTCTGGGAGCTTGTAGAAGGGTCCTCGGGGGCTCTAGAAGGGTCTGGGAGCTTTTAGAAGGGTCCTGGGGTGCTCTAGAAGGGTCTGGGGGCTTTTAGAAGGGTCCTTGGGGGATCTAGAAGGGTCTGGGGGCTTGTAGAAAGGTCCTGGGAGGCTCTAGAAGGGTCTGGGTGCTATTAGAAGGGTCCTGGGGGTCTCTAGAAGGGTCTGGGGGCTTTTAGAAGGGTCCTGGGAGGCTCTAGAAGGGTCTGGGGGCTTTTAGAAGAGTGCTGGTTGGCTGTAGAACGGTCTGGGGTCTTTTAGAAGGGTCCTGGGGTCTTTAGAAGGGTCTGGGTGCTTTTAGAAGGGTCCTGGGAGGCTCTAGAAGGGTTCTGGGTGGCTCTAGAGGGTTCTGGGTGCTTTCAGAAGGGTCCTGGGTGTCTTTAGAAGGGTCTGGGTGCTTTTAGAAGGGTCCTGGGATGCTCTAGAAGGGTCTGGGTGCTTTTTGAAGGGTCCTAGGATGCTCTAGAAGGGTCTGGGGGCTTTTAGAAGGGTCCTGGCGGGCTCTAGAAGGTCCTGGGGGCTTTCAGAAGGGTCCTGGGTGTTTCTAGAAGGGTCTGGGGGCTTTTAGAAGGGTCCTGGGGGGCTATAGAATGTTCTGCTGGCTTTCAAATGGGTCCTGTTGGCCTCTAGAAGGGTCTGGGGGCTTTTAGAAGGGTCCGGGTGGGGCTCTAGAAGGGTCTGGGGGCTTTTAGATGGGTCCTGGGTTGTTCTAGAAGGGTCTGGGGACTTTTAGAAGGGTCCTGGGGTGCTCTAGAAGGGACGGGGTGCCTTAAGAGGTGCCCTGGGGGCCTCTAGAAGGGTCTGGGGACTTTTAGAAGGGTCCTGGGGGGCTCTAGAAGGGTCTGGGTGCTTTTAGAAGGGTCCTGGGAGTATCCAGATGGGTCTGGGTGCTTTTAGAAGGATCCGGGGAGGGTCTAGAAGGGTCTGGGGGCTTTAGAAGGGTCCTGGGAAGCTGTAGAAGGGTCTGGGGTCTTTTGGAAGGATCCAGGGAGGGTCTAGAAGGGTCTGGAGGCTTTTAGAAGGGTCCTGGGTGCCTCTAGAAGGGTCTGGGGGCTTTTAGATGGGTCCTAGGGGGCTCTAGAAAGGTCTAGGGGCTTTTAGAAGGGTCCTGGTTGCCTCTAGAAGGGTCTGGGGACTTTTAGATGGGTCCTAGGGGGCTCTAGTAGGGTCTGGGGGCTTTTTGAAGGATCCTAGGGGGCTCTAGAAGGGTCTGGGGGCTTTTAGAAGGGTCCTGCGAGTTTCTAGAAGGCACTGGGTGCTTTTATAAGGGTCCGGGGAGCCTCTAGAAGGGTCTGGGTGCTTTTAGAAATGTCCTGGGGGGCTCTAGAAGGGTCTAGAGTCTTTTAGACGGGTCCTGGGGGCCTCTAGAAAGGTCTGGGGGCTTTTAAATGGGTCCTGGGGGGCTCTAGAATGGTCTGGGGGCTTGTAGATTGGTCCTGGGGGGCTCTAGAAGGGTCTGCGGGCTTTTAGAAGGGTCCTGAGGGCGTCTAGAACGGTCTGGGGGCTTTTAGAAGGGTACTGGGGGGCTCTAGAAGTGTCTGGGGACTTTTAGAAGGGTCCTGGGGGCCTCTAGAAGCGTCTGGGTGCTTTTAGAAGGGTCCTGGGGGTCTCTAGAAGGGTCTGGGAGCTTGTAGAAGGGTCCTGGATGTCTATAGATGGGTCTGAGTGCTTTTAGAAGGGTTCTGGGGTGCTCTAGAAGGGTCTGGGTGCTTTTAGAAGGATTCGGGGAGGGTCTAGAAGGTTCTGGGGGCTTTTAGATGGGTCCTGGGAGGCTCTAGAAGGGTCTGGGGGCTTTTAGATAGGTCCTAGGTTTCTCTAGAAGGGTGTGGCTACTTATAGAAGGGTCCTGGGGGCCTCTAGAAGGGTCTGGGATCTATTAGATGGGTTCGGGGGTCTCTAGAAGGGTCTGGGGGCTTTTAGAAGGATCCGCGGAGGGTCTAGAAGGGTCTGGGAGCTTTTAGAATGGTCCTGGGGGGCTCTAGAAGGGTCTGGAGTCTTTTAGAATAATCCGGGGAGGGTCTAGAATGGTCTGGGTTCCTTTAGAAGGGTCCCGGGAGGTTTTATAAGGGTCTGGGGTCTTTTAGAATGATCAGGGGAGGGTCTAGAAGGGTCTGGAGGCTTATAGACGGGTCCTGGGTGGCTCTAGAAAGGTCTGGGTTCATTTAGAAGGATCCGAGGAAGGTCTAGAAAGGTCTGGGGGCTTTTAGAAGGGTCCTGGGAGGCTCTAGAAGGGTCTGAGGGCTTTTAGAATGATCCGGGGAGGGTCTAGAAGGGTCTGGGGGCCTTTAGAAGGGTCCTGGGGGGCTCTAGAATGGTCTGGGGGCTTTTAGAAGGGTCCTGGGTGCCTCTAGAAGGGTCTGGGGGCATTTAGAAGGGTCCTGGGTGTTTCTAGAAGGTTCTGGAGGCTTTTAGAAGGGTCCTGGGATGCTCTAGAAGGGTCTGGGTGCTTTTAGAAGGGTCCTCGGATGCTCTAGAAGGGTCTGGGGGCTTTTAGAAGGGTCCTGGAGGGCTCTAGAAGGTTCTGGTGGCTTTCAGAAGGGTCCTGGGGGTCTCTAGAAGGGTCTGGGGGTATTTAGAAGGGTCCTGTGGGGCTCTAGAAGGGTCTGCTGGCTTTCAGAATGGTCCTGTTGGCCTCTAGAAGGGTCTGGGTGCTTTTAGAAGGGTCCTCGGATGCTCTAGAATGGTCTGGGAGCTTTTAGAAGGGTCCTGGAGGGCTCTAGAAGGTTCTGGTGGCTTTCAGAATGGTCCTGGGGGTCTCTAGAAGGGTCTGGGGGCTTTTAGCTTGGTCCTGTGTTGCTCTAGAAGGGTCTGGGGACTTTTAGAAGGGTCCTGGGGTGCTCTAGAAGGGACGGGGTGCCTTAAGAGGGGCCCTGGGGGCCTCTAGAAGGGTCTGGGGTCTTTTAGAAGGGTCCTGGGGGGCTCTAGAAGGGTCTGGGGGCTTTTAGAAGGGTCCTGGGAGTATCCAGATGGGTCTGGGTGCTTTTAGAAGGATCCGGGGAGGGTCTAGAAGGGTCTGGGGGCTTTAGAAGGGTCCTGGGGGGCTATAGAATGGTCTGGGGGCTTTTAGAAGCATCCGAGGAGGGTCTAGAAGGGTCTGGGTGCTTTTAGAAGGGTCCTGGGTGCCTCTAGAAGGGTCTGGGGGCTTTTAGATGGGTCCTAGGGGGTTCTAGAAAGGTCTGGGGACTTATAGAAGGGTCCTGGGGGCCTCTAGAAGGGTCTGGGGACTTTGAGATGGGTCCTAGGGGGCTCTAGAAGGGTCTGGGGGCTTTTTGAAGGATCCTAGGGGGCTCTAGAAGGGTCTGGGGTCTTTTAGAAGGGTCCTGCGAGTTTCTAGAAGGCACTGGGTGCTTTTATAAGGGTCCGGGGAGCCTCTAGAAGGGTCTGGGTGCTTTTAGAAATGTCCTGGGGGGCTCTAGAAGGGTCTAGAGTCTTTTAGACGGGTCCTGGGGACCTCTAGAAAGGTCTGGGGGCTTTTAAATGGGTACTGGGGGGCTCTAGAAGGGTCTGGTTGCTTGTTGAATGGTCCTGGGGTGGTCTAGAAGGGTCTGGGGGCTTTTAGAATGGTCCTGGGGGTCTCTAGAAGGGTCTGTGTGCTTTTAGAAGGGCCCTGGGTGCCTCTAGAAGGGTCTGAGTGCTTTTAGAAGGATCCGGGGAGGGTCTAGAAGGTTCTGGGGGCTTTTAGAAGGGTCCTGGGATGCTCTAGAAGGGTCTGGGGTCTTTTAGAAGGATCCGAGGAGGGTCTAGAAGGGTCTGGGGGCTTTTAGAAGGGTCCTGGCGGGCTCTAGAAGGGTCTGGGTGCTTTTAGAAGGGTCCTGGGGGGCTCTAGAAAGGTCTGGGGGCTTTTAGAAGGATCCGGGGAGGGTCTAGAAGGGTCTGGGGGCTTTTAGATGGGTCCTAGGGGGCTCTAGAAAGGTCTGGGGGCTTTTAGAAGGGTCCTGGGGGCCTCTAGAAGGGTCTGGGGACTTTTAGATGGGTCCTAGGGGGCTCTAGAAGGGTCTGGGGGCTTTTTGAAGGATCCTGGGGGGCTCTAGAAGGGTCTGGGGTCTTTTCGAAGGATCCGGGGAGGGTCTAGAAGGGTCTGGGTTCTTTTAGATGGGTCCTAGGGGGCTCTAGAAGGGTCTGTGGGCTTTTAGAAGGGTCCTGCGAGTCTCTAGAAGGGTCTGGGTGCTTTTATAAGGGTCCGGGGAGCCTCTAGAAGGGTCTGGGTGCTTTTAGAAATGTCCTGGGGGGCTCTAGAAGGGTCTAGAGTCTTCTATACGGGTCCTGGGGGCCTCTAGAAAGGTCTGGGGGCTTTTAAATGGGTCCTGGGGGGCTCTAGAAGGGTCTGGGGGCTTTTAGAAGGGTCCTGTGGGGCTCTAGAAGGGTCTGGGGGCTTTTAGAAGGGTCCTGGGGGCCTCTAGAAGGGTCTGGGGTCTTTTAGAAGGGTCATGGGGGTCTCTAGAAGGGTCTGGGAGCTTGTAGAAGGGTCCTCGGGGGCTCTAGAAGGGTCTGGGAGCTTTTAGAAGGGTCCTGGGGTGCTCTAGAAGGGTCTGGGGGCTTTTAGAAGGGTCCTTGGGGGATCTAGAAGGGTCTGGGGGCTTGTAGAAAGGTCCTGGGAGGCTCTAGAAGGGTCTGGGTGCTATTAGAAGGGTCCTGGGGGTCTCTAGAAGGGTCTGGGGGCTTTTAGAAGGGTCCTGGGAGGCTCTAGAAGGGTCTGGGGGCTTTTAGAAGAGTGCTGGTTGGCTGTAGAACGGTCTGGGGTCTTTTAGAAGGGTCCTGGGGTCTTTAGAAGGGTCTGGGTGCTTTTAGAAGGGTCCTGGGAGGCTCTAGAAGGGTTCTGGGTGGCTCTAGAGGGTTCTGGGTGCTTTCAGAAGGGTCCTGGGTGTCTTTAGAAGGGTCTGGGTGCTTTTAGAAGGGTCCTGGGATGCTCTAGAAGGGTCTGGGTGCTTTTTGAAGGGTCCTAGGATGCTCTAGAAGGGTCTGGGGGCTTTTAGAAGGGTCCTGGCGGGCTCTAGAAGGTCCTGGGGGCTTTCAGAAGGGTCCTGGGTGTTTCTAGAAGGGTCTGGGGGCTTTTAGAAGGGTCCTGGGGGGCTATAGAATGTTCTGCTGGCTTTCAAATGGGTCCTGTTGGCCTCTAGAAGGGTCTGGGGGCTTTTAGAAGGGTCCGGGTGGGGCTCTAGAAGGGTCTGGGGGCTTTTAGATGGGTCCTGGGTTGTTCTAGAAGGGTCTGGGGACTTTTAGAAGGGTCCTGGGGTGCTCTAGAAGGGACGGGGTGCCTTAAGAGGTGCCCTGGGGGCCTCTAGAAGGGTCTGGGGACTTTTAGAAGGGTCCTGGGGGGCTCTAGAAGGGTCTGGGTGCTTTTAGAAGGGTCCTGGGAGTATCCAGATGGGTCTGGGTGCTTTTAGAAGGATCCGGGGAGGGTCTAGAAGGGTCTGGGGGCTTTAGAAGGGTCCTGGGAAGCTGTAGAAGGGTCTGGGGTCTTTTGGAAGGATCCAGGGAGGGTCTAGAAGGGTCTGGAGGCTTTTAGAAGGGTCCTGGGTGCCTCTAGAAGGGTCTGGGGGCTTTTAGATGGGTCCTAGGGGGCTCTAGAAAGGTCTAGGGGCTTTTAGAAGGGTCCTGGTTGCCTCTAGAAGGGTCTGGGGACTTTTAGATGGGTCCTAGGGGGCTCTAGTAGGGTCTGGGGGCTTTTTGAAGGATCCTAGGGGGCTCTAGAAGGGTCTGGGGGCTTTTAGAAGGGTCCTGCGAGTTTCTAGAAGGCACTGGGTGCTTTTATAAGGGTCCGGGGAGCCTCTAGAAGGGTCTGGGTGCTTTTAGAAATGTCCTGGGGGGCTCTAGAAGGGTCTAGAGTCTTTTAGACGGGTCCTGGGGGTCTCTAGAAAGGTCTGGGGGCTTTTAAATGGGTCCTGGGGGGCTCTAGAATGGTCTGGGGGCTTGTAGATTGGTCCTGGGGGGCTCTAGAAGGGTCTGCGGGCTTTTAGAAGGGTCCTGAGGGCGTCTAGAACGGTCTGGGGGCTTTTAGAAGGGTACTGGGGGGCTCTAGAAGTGTCTGGGGACTTTTAGAAGGGTCCTGGGGGCCTCTAGAAGCGTCTGGGTGCTTTTAGAAGGGTCCTGGGGGTCTCTAGAAGGGTCTGGGAGCTTGTAGAAGGGTCCTGGATGTCTATAGATGGGTCTGAGTGCTTTTAGAAGGGTTCTGGGGTGCTCTAGAAGGGTCTGGGTGCTTTTAGAAGGATTCGGGGAGGGTCTAGAAGGTTCTGGGGGCTTTTAGATGGGTCCTGGGAGGCTCTAGAAGGGTCTGGGGGCTTTTAGATAGGTCCTAGGTTTCTCTAGAAGGGTGTGGCTACTTATAGAAGGGTCCTGGGGGCCTCTAGAAGGGTCTGGGATCTATTAGATGGGTTCGGGGGTCTCTAGAAGGGTCTGGGGGCTTTTAGAAGGATCCGCGGAGGGTCTAGAAGGGTCTGGGAGCTTTTAGAATGGTCCTGGGGGGCTCTAGAAGGGTCTGGAGTCTTTTAGAATAATCCGGGGAGGGTCTAGAATGGTCTGGGTTCCTTTAGAAGGGTCCCGGGAGGTTTTATAAGGGTCTGGGGTCTTTTAGAATGATCAGGGGAGGGTCTAGAAGGGTCTGGAGGCTTATAGACGGGTCCTGGGGGGCTCTAGAAGGGTCTGGAGGCTTTTAGAGGGGTCCTGGGTGGCTCTAGAAAGGTCTGGGTTCATTTAGAAGGATCCGAGGAAGGTCTAGAAAGGTCTGGGGGCTTTTAGAAGGGTCCTGGGAGGCTCTAGAAGGGTCTGAGGGCTTTTAGAATGATCCGGGGAGGGTCTAGAAGGGTCTGGGGGCCTTTAGAAGGGTCCTGGGGGGCTCTAGAATGGTCTGGGGGCTTTTAGAAGGGTCCTGGGTGCCTCTAGAAGGGTCTGGGGGCATTTAGAAGGGTCCTGGGTGTTTCTAGAAGGTTCTGGAGGCTTTTAGAAGGGTCCTGGGATGCTCTAGAAGGGTCTGGGTGCTTTTAGAAGGGTCCTCGGATGCTCTAGAAGGGTCTGGGGGCTTTTAGAAGGGTCCTGGAGGGCTCTAGAAGGTTCTGGTGGCTTTCAGAAGGGTCCTGGGGGTCTCTAGAAGGGTCTGGGGGTATTTAGAAGGGTCCTGTGGGGCTCTAGAAGGGTCTGCTGGCTTTCAGAATGGTCCTGTTGGCCTCTAGAAGGGTCTGGGTGCTTTTAGAAGGGTCCTCGGATGCTCTAGAATGGTCTGGGAGCTTTTAGAAGGGTCCTGGAGGGCTCTAGAAGGTTCTGGTGGCTTTCAGAATGGTCCTGGGGGTCTCTAGAAGGGTCTGGGGGCTTTTAGCTTGGTCCTGTGTTGCTCTAGAAGGGTCTGGGGACTTTTAGAAGGGTCCTGGGGTGCTCTAGAAGGGACGGGGTGCCTTAAGAGGGGCCCTGGGGGCCTCTAGAAGGGTCTGGGGTCTTTTAGAAGGGTCCTGGGGGGCTCTAGAAGGGTCTGGGGGCTTTTAGAAGGGTCCTGGGAGTATCCAGATGGGTCTGGGTGCTTTTAGAAGGATCCGGGGAGGGTCTAGAAGGGTCTGGGGGCTTTAGAAGGGTCCTGGGGGGCTATAGAATGGTCTGGGGGCTTTTAGAAGCATCCGAGGAGGGTCTAGAAGGGTCTGGGTGCTTTTAGAAGGGTCCTGGGTGCCTCTAGAAGGGTCTGGGGACTTTTAGATGGGTCCTAGGGGGCTCTAGAAGGGTCTGGGGGCTTTTTGAAGGATCCTAGGGGGCTCTAGAAGGGTCTGTGGGCTTTTAGAAGGGTCCTGGGAATCTCTAGGAGGCACTGGGTGCTTTTATAAGGGTCCGGGGAGCCTCTAGAAGGGTCTGGGTGCTTTTAGAAATGTCCTGGGGGGCTCTAGAAGGGTCTAGAGTCTTTTAGACGGGTCCTGGGGGCCTCTAGGAGGGTCTGGGGGATTTAGAAGGGTCCTGGGGTTCTCTAGAAGGGTCTGGGAGCTTGTAGAAGGGTCCTCGGGGGCTCTAGAAGGGTCTGGGAGCTTTTAGAAGGGTCCTGGGGTGCTCTAGAAGGGTCTGGGGGCATTTAGAAGGGTCCTTGGGGGATCTAGAAGGGTCTGGGGGCTTGTAGAAAGGTCCTGGGAGGCTCTAGAAGGGTCTGGGTGCTATTAGAAGGGTCCTGGGGGTCTCTAGAAGGGTCTGGGGGCTTTTAGAAGGGTCCTGGGAGGCTCTAGAAGGGTTTGGGGGCTTTTTGAAGGGTGCTGGTTGGCTGTAGAACGGTCTGGGGGCTTTTAGACGGGTCCTGGGGGGCTCTAGAAGGGTCTGGGTGCTTTTAGAAGGGTCCTGGAGGCTCTAGAAGGGTCTGGGTGCTTTTAGAAGGGTCCTCGGATGCTCTAGAAGGGTCTGGGGGCTTTTTGAAGGGTCCTCGGATGCTCTAGAAGGGTCTGGGGGCTTTTAGAAGGGACCTGGCGGGCTCTAGAAGGTTCTGGGGGCTTTCATAAGGGTCCTGGGGGTTTCTAGAAGGGTCTGGGGGTTTTTAGAAGGGTCCTGGGGGGCTCTAGAAGGGTCTGGGTGCCTTTAGAAGGGTCCTGGGGGGCTATAGATTGTTCTGGTGGCTTTCCAAAGGGTCCTGTTGGCCTCTAGAAGGGTCTGGGGGCTTTTAGAAGGGTCCGGGTGGGGTTCTAGAAGGGTCTGGGGGCTTTTAGATGGCTCCTGGGTTGCTCTAGAAGGGTCTGGGGACTTTTAGAAGGGTCCTGGTGTGCTCTAGAAGGGACGGGGTGCCTTAAGAGGGGCCCTGGGGGCCTCTAGAAGGGTCTGGGGACTTTTAGAAGGGTCCTGGGGTGCTCTAGAAGGGACGGGGTGCCTTAAGAGGGGCCCTAGGTGCCTCTAGAAGGGTCTGGGGGCTTTTAGAAGGGTCCTGGGGGGCTCTAGAAGGGTCTGGGGGCTTTTAGAAGGGGTCCTGGGAGTATCCAGATGGGTCTGGGTGCTTTTAGAAGGATCCGGGGAGGGTCTAGAAGGGTCTGGGGGCTTTTAGAAGGGTCCTGGGGGCCTCTAGAAGGGTCTGGGGGCTTTTAGATGGGTCCTAGGGGGCTTTAGAAAGGTCTGGGGGCTTTTAGAAGGGTCCTGGGGGCCTCTAGAATGGTCTGGGGACATTTAGATGGGTCCTAGGGGGCTCTAGAAGGTCTGGGGCCTTTTTTGACGGATCCTAGGGGGCTCTAGAAGGGTCTGGGGGCTTTTAGAAGGGTCCTGGGAGTCTCTAGAAGGCACTGGGTGCTTTTATAAGGGTCCGGGGATCCTCTTCAAGGGTCTGGTGCTTTTAGAAATGTCCTGGGGGGCTCTAGAAAGCTCTAGAGTCTTTTAGACGGGTCCTGGGGGCCTCTAGAAAGGTCTGGGGGCTTTTAAATTGGTCCTGGGGGGCTCTAGAAGGGTCTGGGGGCTTGTAGAAGGGGCCTGGGGGGCTCTAGAAGGGCCTGGGGGCTTTTAGAAGGGTCCTGAGGGCCTCTAGAAAGGTCTGGGGGCTTTTAGAAGGGTACTGGGGGGCTCTAGAAGTGTCTGGGGGCTTGTAGAAGGGTCCTGGGGGGCTCTAGAAGGGTCTGGGGGCTTTTAGAAGGGTCCTGGGGGTCTCTAGAAGGGTCTGGCAGCTTGTAGAAGGGTTCTCGGGGGCTTTAGAAGGGTCTGGGAGCTTTTAGAAGGGTCCTGGGGTGCTCTAGAAGGGTCTGGGGGCTTTTAGAAGGGTCCTTGTGGGATCTAGAAGGGTCTGGGGGCTTGTAGAAAGGTCCTGGGAGGCTCTAGAAAGGTCTGGGTGCTATTAGAAGGGTCCTTGGGGTCTCTAGAAGGGTCTGGGGGCTTTTAGAAGGGTCCTGGGAGGCTCTAGAAGAGTCTGGGGGCTTTTAGAAGGGTGCTGGTTGGCTGTAGAAGGGTCTGGGGCTTTTAGAAGGGTCCTGGGTGTCTCTAGAAGGGTCTGGGGGCTTTTAGAAGGGTTCTGGGTGGCTCTATAGGGTTCTGGGGGCTTTCAGAAGGGTCCTGGGTGTCTCTAGAAGGGTCTGGGTGCTATTAGAAGGGTCCTGGGGGTCTCTAGAAGGGTCTGGGGGCTTTTTGAAGGATCCTAGGGGGCTCTAGAAGGGTCTGGGGTCTTTTAGAAGGGTCCTGCGAGTTTCTAGAAGGCACTGGGTGCTTTTATAAGGGTCCGGGGAGCCTCTAGAAGGGTCTGGGTGCTTTTAGAAATGTCCTGGGGGGCTCTAGAAGGGTCTAGAGTCTTTTAGACGGGTCCTGGGGACCTCTAGAAAGGTCTGGGGGCTTTTAAATGGGTCCTGGGGGCTCTAGAAGGGTCTGGTTGCTTGTTGAATGTCCTGGGGTGGTCTAGAAGGGTCTGGGGGCTTTTAGAATGGTCCTGGGGGTCTCTAGAAGGGTCTGTGTGCTTTTAGAAGGGCCCTGGGTGCCTCTAGAAGGGTCTGAGTGCTTTTAGAAGGATCCGGGGAGGGTCTAGAAGGTTCTGGGGGCTTTTAGAAGGGTCCTGGGATGCTCTAGAAGGGTCTGGGTTCTTTTAGAAGGATCCGAGGAGGGTCTAGAAGGGTCTGGGGGCTTTTAGAAGGGTCCTGGCGGGCTCTAGAAGGGTCTGGGTGCTTTTAGAAGGGTCCTGGGGGGCTCTAGAAAGGTCTGGGGGCTTTTAGAAGGATCTGGGGAGGGTCTAGAAGGGTCTGGGGGCTTTTAGATGGGTCCTAGGGGGCTCTAGAAAGGTCTGGGGGCTTTTAGAAGGGTCCTGGGGGCCTCTAGAAGGGTCTGGGGACTTTTAGAATGGGTCCTAGGGGGCTCTAGAAGGGTCTGGGGGCTTTTTGAAGGATCCTAGGGGGCTCTAGAAGGGTCTGTGGGCTTTTAGAAGGGTCCTGCGAGTCTCTAGAAGGGTCCTGGGTGCTTTTATAAGGGTCCGGGGAGCCTCTAGAAGGGTCTGGGTGCTTTTAGAAATGTCCTGGGGGGCTCTAGAAGGGTCTAGAGTCTTCTATACGGGTCCTGGGGGCCTCTAGAAAGGTCTGGGGCTTTTAAATGGGTCCTGGGGGGCTCTAGAAGGGTCTGGGGGCTTTTAGAAGGGTCCTGTGGGGCTCTAGAAGGGTCTGGGGGCTTTTAGAAGGGTCCTGGGGGCCTCTAGAAGGGTCTGGGGTCTTTTAGAAGGGTCATGGGGGTCTCTAGAAGGGTCTGGGAGCTTGTAGAAGGGTCCTCGGGGCTCTAGAAGGGTCTGGGAGCTTTTAGAAGGGTCCTGGGGTGCTCTAGAAGGGTCTGGGGGCTTTTAGAAGGGTCCTTGGGGGATCTAGAAGGGTCTGGGGGCTTGTAGAAAGGTCCTGGGAGGCTCTAGAAGGGTCTGGGTGCTATTAGAAGGGTCCTGGGGGTCTCTAGAAGGGTCTAGGTGCTTTTAGAAGGGTCCTGGGAGGCTCTAGAAGGGTCTGGGGGCTTTTAGAAGAGTGCTGGTTGGCTGTAGAACGGTCTGGGGTCTTTTAGATAGGTCCTGGGGTCTTTAGAAGGGTCTGGGTGCTTTTAGAAGGGTCCTGGGAGGCTCTAGAAGGGTTCTGGGTGGCTCTAGAGGGTTCTGGGTGCTTTCAGAAGGGTCCTGGGTGTCTTTAGAAGGGTCTGGGTGCTTTTAGAAGGGTCCTGGGATGCTCTAGAAGGGTCTGGGTGCTTTTTGAAGGGTCCTAGGATGCTCTAGAAGGGTCTGGGGGCTTTTAGAAGGGTCCTGGCGGGCTCTAGAAGGTCCTGGGGGCTTTCAGAAGGGGTCCTGGGTGTTTCTAGAAGGGTCTGGGGGCTTTTAGAAGGGTCCTGGGGGGCTATAGAATGTTCTGCTGGCTTTCAAATGGGTCCTGTTGGCCTCTAGAAGGGTCTGGGGGCTTTTAGAAGGGTCCGGGTGGGGCTCTAGAAGGGTCTGGGGGCTTTTAGATGGGTCCTGGGTTGTTCTAGAAGGGTCTGGGGACTTTTAGAAGGGTCCTGGGGTGCTCTAGAAGGGACGGGGTGCCTTAAGAGGTGCCCTGGGGGCCTCTAGAAGGGTCTGGGGACTTTTAGAAGGGTCCTGGGGGGCTCTAGAAGGGTCTGGGTGTTTTAGAAGGGTCCTGGGAGTATCCAGATGGGTCTGGGTGCTTTTAGAAGGATCCGGGGAGGGGTCTAGAAGGGTCTGGGGGCTTTAGAAGGGTCCTGGGGGGCTCTAGAAGGGTCTGGGTGTTTTAGAAGGGTCCTGGGAGTATCCAGATGGGTCTGGGTGCTTTTAGAAGGATCCGGGGAGGGTCTAGAAGGGTCTGGGGGCTTTAGAAGGGTCCTGGGAAGCTGTAGAAGGGTCTGGGGTCTTTTGGAAGGATCCAGGGAGGGTCTAGAAGGGTCTGGAGGCTTTTAGAAGGGTCCTGGGTGCCTCTAGAAGGGTCTGGGGGCTTTTAGATGGGTCCTAGGGGGCTCTAGAAAGGTCTAGGGGCTTTTAGAAGGGTCCTGGTTGCCTCTAGAAGGGTCTGGGGACTTTTAGATGGGTCCTAGGGGGCTCTAGTAGGGTCTGGGGCTTTTTGAAGGATCCTAGGGGGCTCTAGAAGGGTCTGGGGTCTTTTAGAAGGGTCCTGCGAGTTTCTAGAAGGCACTGGGTGCTTTTATAATAATATAGACACTTTTAGGCATGATTCATCTGAATTACTTCATTTACCTGCTTTATATTCAGTAAATTGTGCTGTGTACAATGAAGGCAGTCTATGGTGCTATCTCAGACAAAGGACTCCTTTGCAGATTCATGTCAAATGCAGATTCATGTCAAATGAATCCCCAGCCTTGGTGCCCAGTACTAAAATCAGAGGATATAATGTTAGACATTGTTCTCCTGGATGACCTTAAACTATTAGTTTTCATTTGTTACCTTTGTGTTATGATTTATTGGCTTGTGTCCTATTGTATGGTACAGTGGGTTGCACCATGGGTCCCGTTTCCCACATTGGGCTATTTGTAATATTATGATAAAAGTGTGCACTATGGCGCAATAATTAGTAAGCAGACAACAGGTTCAAAATAAAAGGTTTTCCAAGCCTTGAGGAAAATCATAGTGCACTGGTTATTATATTTGTGAGGTCTGAGCACTTCTCCTCTTAGCTTCCAGTATTTCATGTTCCCTGATAGAGGGCTTGACCCAGGGTTGTTCTAGTTCCCTCATGGGGGCTGTGCATGTGCAGTTTAATTGTTGACAGTACTGTAAATTCATAAGTTTCATTGTTAATTTATCTTGCTTTGTGTTTGCTATGGAAAC
>JAUNZM010001783.1:0-17369 GCA_033459285.1 Clamator glandarius
CCAGACCTTTCTAGAGCTCCCCCAGGACCCTTTTAAAAGCACCCAGACCCTTCTAGAGCCCGCCAGGACCCTTCTAAAAGTCCCCAGACCCTTCTAGACCCTCCCCGGATCCTTCTAAAAGACCCCAGACCCTTCTAGAGCCTCCCAGGACCCTTCTAAAGCCCCCAGAGCCTTCCGGAGTACTCCAGGACCCTTCTACAAGCATCCAGACCCTTCTAGAGCCCCCCAGGACCCATTTAAAAGCCCCCAGACCCTTCTAGAGGCCCCCAGGACCCGTCTAAAAGACTCTAGACTCTTCTAGAGCCCCACAGGACCTTTCTAAAAGCACCCAGACCCTTCTAGAGGCTCCCCGGACCCTTATAAAGGAACCCAGTGCCTTCTAGAGACTCCCAGGACCCTTCTAAAAGCCCCCAGACCCTTCTAGAGCCCCCTAGGATCCATCAAAAAGTACCCACACCCTTCTAGAGCCCCTTAGGACCCATCTAAAAGCCCCCAGACCCTTCTAGATGAACCCAGGACCCTTCTAAAAGCACCCAGACCCTTCTAGAGCCCCCTAGGACCCATCTAAAAGCACCCAGACCCTTCTAGACGCCCCCAGGACCCTTCTAAAAGCACCCAGACCCTTCTAGAGCCCCCTAGGATCCATCAAAAAGCCCCCAGACCCTTCTAGAGCCCCTTAGGACCCATCTAAAAGTCCCAGACCCTTCTAGAGGCCCCAGGATCCTTCTAAAAGCCCCCAGACCCTTCTAGACCCTCCCCGGATCCTTCTAAAAGCACCCAGACCCTTCTAGAGAACCCCAGGACCCTTCTAAAAGACCCCAGACCCTTCTAGAGGCCCCCAGGTTAATTCTAAAAGCACCCAGACCCTTCTAGAGCCCCCCAGGACCCTTCTAAAAGTACCCAGACCCTTCTAGAGCAAACCAGGACCCTTCTAAAAGCCCCCAGACCCTTCTAGAGCCCCCCCCGGACCCTGCTAAAAGCTCCAAACCCTTCTAGAGGCAAACAGGACCCTTCTGAAAGCCAGCAGAACATTCTAGAGCCCCCCAGGACCATTCTAAAGGCACCCAGACCCTTCTAGAGCCCGCCAGGACCCTTCTAAAAGTCCCCAGACCCTTCTAGACCCTCCCCGGATCCTTCTAAAAGACTCCAGAGCCTTCTAGAGCCTCCCAGGACCTTTCTAAAGCACCCAGACCCTTCCGGAGGAATCCAGGACCCTTCTAAAAGCACCCAGACCCTTCTAGAGGCCGCCAGGACCCTTCTAAAAGCCCCCAGACCCTTGTAGAGCCCCCCCGGACCCTTCTAAAAGCCCCCAGACCCTTCTAGAGGCACCTAGGGCCCCTCTTAAAGCAACCCGTCCATTCTAGAGCACTCCAGGATCCTTCTAAAAGTCCCCAGACACTTCTAGAGGCACCCAATGCCCCTCTTAAGGCACACCGTCCCTTCTAGGGCACCCCAGGACCATTCTAAAAGCCCCCAGACCCTTCTAGAGCCCACCCCGGACCCTTCTAAAAGCCCCCAGACCCTTCTAGAGGCCCCCAGGACCCTTCTGAAAGCCAGCAGAACATTCTAGAGCCCCCCAGGACCCTTCTAAAGGCACCCAGACCCTTCTAGAGCCCCCCAGGACCCTTCTAAAAGCACCCAGACGCTTCTAGAGCCACACAGGACCCTTCTAAAAGACCCCAGACCCTTCTAGAGCATCCGAGGACCCTTCTAAAAGCACCCAGACACTTCTAGAGCATCCCAGGACCCTTCTAAATGCCCCAGACCCTTCTAAAGACACCCAGGACCCTTCTAAAAGCCCCCAGAACCCTCTAGAGCCACCCAGGACCCTTCTAAAAGCCCCCAGACCATTCTAGAGCCCCCCAGGACCCTTCTAAAGGCCCCCAGACCCTTCTAGACCCTCCCCGGATCCTTCTAAATGAACCCAGACCCTTCTAGAGCCTCCCAGGACCCTTCTAAAAGCCTCCAGACCCTTCTAGAGCCCCCCAGGACCCGTCTAAAAGCCCCCAGACCCTTCTAGACCCTCCCCTGATCATTCTAAAAGACCCCAGACCCTTCTAAAACCTCCCAGGACCCTTCTAAAGGAACCCAGACCCTTCTAGACCCTCCCCGCATTATTCTAAAAGCCTCCAGACCCTCCTAGAGGCCCCCAGGACACTTCTATAAGTCCCCAGACCCTTCTAGATAACACCAGGACCCTTCTAAAAGCCCCCAGACCCTTCTAGAGACTCCTAGGACCCCTCTAAAAGCACCCAGACCCTTCTAGACCCTCCCCTGATCATTCTAAAAGACACCAGACCCTTCTAAAACCTCCCAGGACCCTTCTAAAGGAACCCAGACCCTTCTAGAACCTCCCCGGATCATTCCAAAAGACCCCAGGCCCTTCTAGAGCATCCGAGGATTTTTCTAAAAGCACCCAGACCCTTCTAGAGGCACCCAGGACCCTTATAAAAGCTCCCAGACCATTCTAGAGCCCCCCAGGACCCTTCTAAAGGCACCCAGACCCTTCTAGAGCCTCCCCGGATCATTCTAAAAGCCCCCAGACCCTTCTAGAGCCTCCCAGGACCATTCTAAAAGCCCCCAGACCTTTCTAGACCCTCCCCGGATCCTTCTAAATGATCCCAGACCCTCCTAGAGCCCCCCAGGACCCCTCTAAAAGCCTGCAGACCCTTCTGGAGCCCCCCAGGACCTGTCTAAAAGCCCCCAGACCCTTCTAGACCCTCCCCTGATCATTCTAAAAGACCCCAGACCCTTCTAAAACCTTCCAGGACCCTTCTAAAGGGACCCAGACCCTTCTAGACCCTCCCCGGATTATTCTAAAAGCCTCCAGACCCTTCTAGAGGCCCCCAGGAACCTTCTATAAGTCCCCAGACCCTTCTAGAGAACCCCAGGACCCTTCTAAAAGCCCCCAGACCCATCTAGAGAAACCTAGGACCCTTCTAAAAGCCCCCAGACCATTCTAGAGCACCCCAGGACCCTTCTAAAAGTCCCCAGACCCTTCTAGAGCCCCTCCGGACCCTTCTAAAAGCCCCCAGACCCTTCTAGAGCATCCCAGGACCCTTCTAAAAGCCCCCAGAACATTCTAGAGCCCCCCCCGACCATTCTAAAAGCCCCCAGACCCTTCTAGAGGCCTCCAGGAACCTTCTGAAAGGCAGCAGATCATTCTAGAGCCCCCCAGGAGCCTTCTAAAGGCACTCAGACCCTTCTAGAGCCCCCCAGGACCCTTCTAAAAGCCCCCAGACCCTTCTAGAGCATCCGAGGACCCTTCTAAAAGCACCCAGACCCTTCTAGAGCATCCCAGGACCCTCTAAAACCTCGTAGACAATTCTAGAGCCCCCCAGGACCATTCTAAAGGCACCCAGACCCTTCTAGACCCTCCCCGGATCATTCCAAAAGACCCCAGGCCCTTCTAGAGCATCCGAGGATTTTTCTAAAAGCACCCAGACCCTTCTAGAGGCACCCAGGACCCTTATAAAAGCTCCCAGACCATTCTAGAGCCCCCCAGGACCCTTCTAAAGGCACCCAGACCCTTCTAGAGCCTCCCCGGATCATTCTAAAAGCCCACAGACCCTTCTAGAGCCTCCCAGGACCATTCTAAAAGCCCCCAGACCTTTCTAGACCCTCCCCGGATCCTTCTAAATGATCCCAGACCCTCCTAGAGCCCCCCAGGACCCCTCTAAAAGCCTGCAGACCCTTCTGGAGCCCCCCAGGACCTGTCTAAAAGCCCCCAGACCCTTCTAGAGCACCCCAGGACCCTTCTAAAAGCCCCCAGACCCTTCTAGACCCTCCCCTGATCATTCTAAAAGACCCCAGACCCTTCTAAAACCTCCCAGGACCCTTCTAAAGGGACCCAGACCCTTCTAGACCCTCCCCGGATTATTCTAAAAGCCTCCAGACCCTTCTAGAGGCCCCCAGGAACCTTCTATAAGTCCCCAGACCCTTCTAGAGAACCCCAGGACCCTTCTAAATGCCCCCAGACCCTTCTAGAGCCTCCCAGGACACTTCTAAAAGCCCCCAGACCCATCTAGAGAAACCCAGAACCCTTCTAAAAGCCCCCAGACCCTTCTAGAGCACCCCAGGACCCTTCTAAAAGTCCCCAGACCCTTCTAGAGCACCCCAGGACCCTTCGAAAAGGCCCCAGAACCTTCTAGAGACCCCGTGGACCATTCTCAAAGCCCCCAGACCCTTCTAGAGGCCCCCAGGACCCTTCTGAAAGCCAGCAGATCATTCTAGAGCCCCCCAGAACCCTTCAAAAGGCACCCATAACCTTCTAGAGCCCCCCAGGACGTTTCTAAGAGCTCCCAGACCCTTCTAAAGACACCCAGGACCCTTTTAAAAGCCCCCAGACCCTTCTAGAGCATCCGAGGACCATTCTAAAAGCACCCAGACCCTTCTAGAGCATCCCAGGACCCTTCTAAAAGCCCCCAGACCCTTCTAGAGACACCCAGGACCCTTCTAAAAGACCCCAGAACCCTCTAGAGCCAACCAGGACCCTTCTAAAAGCACCCAGACCCTTCTAGAGCACCCCAGGACCATTCTAAAGGCCCCCAGACCTTTCTAAACACTCCCCGGATCATTCTAAAAGCCCCCAGACCATTCTAGAGGCCCCCAGGACCCTTCTAAAAGCCCCCAGACCATTCTAGAGCCCCCCAGGACCCTTCTAAAAGCACCCAGACCCTTCTAGACCCTCCCCAGATCCTTCTAAAAGACCCCAGACACTTCTAGAGACTCACAGGACCCTTCTAAAGAACCCAGAGCCTTCCGGAAGACTCCAGGACCCTTCTAAAAGTACCCAGACCCTTCTAGAGGCCGCCAGGACCCTTCTAAAAGCCCCCAGACCCTTCTAGAGCCCCCCAGGACCCTTCTAAAAGCCCCCAGACCATTCTAGAGGCACCTAGGGCCCCTCTTAAGGCACCCCGTCCATTCTAGAGCACCCCAGGACCCTTCTAAAAGTACCCAGACCCTTCTAGAGGCCCCCAGGGCCCCTCTTAAGGCACCCCGTCCCTTCTAGAGCACCCCAGGACCATTCTAAAAGCCCCCAGACCCTTCTAGAGCCCACCCCGGACCCTTCTAAAAGCCCCCAGACCCTTCTAGAGGCCCCCAGGACCCTTCTGAAAGCCAGCAGAACATTCTAGAGCCCCCCAGGACCCTTCTAAAAGCACCCAGTCCCTTCTAGAGCCCCCCAGGACCCTTCTGAAAGCCACCAGAACCTTCTAGAGCACGCCAGCACCCTTCTAAAAGACCCCAGACCATTCTAGAGCATCCGAGGACCCTTCTAAAAGCACCCAGACCCTTCTAGAGCATTCCAGGACCCTTCTAAAAGCCCCCAGACCCTTCTAGAGACACCCAGGACCCTTCTAAAAGCTTCCAGAACCCTCTAGAGCCAAACAGGACCCTTCTAAAAGCCCCCAGACCCTTCTAGAGCCTCCCAGGACCCTTCTAAAAGCACCCAGACCCTTCTAGAGCCCCCCAGGACCATTCTAAAGGCCCCCAGACCTTTCTAGACCCTCCCCGGATCCTTCTAAAAGTCCCCAGACCCTTCTAGAAGCCCCCAGGACCCTTCTAAAAGCACCCAGACCATTCTAGAGCCACCCAGGACCCTTCTAAAGGCACCCAGACCCTTCTAGACGCTCCCTGGATCATTCTAAAAGCCCCCAGACCCTTCTAGAGCCTCCCAGGACCCTTCTAAAAGCCCCCAGACCTTTCTAGACCCTCCCCGGATCCTTCTAAATGAACCCAGACCCTTCTAGAGGCCCCCAGGCCCCCTCTAAAAGCCTCCAGACCCTTCTAGAGCCCACCAGGACCCGTCTGAAAGCCCCCAGAGCCTTCTAGACCCCCCTCTGATCATTCTAAAAGACCCCAGACCCTTCTAAAAGCTCCCAGGACCCTTCTAAAGGAACCCAGACCCTTCTAGACCCTCCCCCGATTATTCTAAAAGCCTCCAGACCCTTCTAGAGGCCCCCAGGACACTTCTATAAGTCCCCAGACCCTTCTAGAGAACCCCAGGACCCTTCTAAAAGACCCCAGACCCTTCTAGAGCCTCCCAGGACCCTTCTAAAAGCCCCCAGACCATTCTAGAGCCCCCCCGGACCCCTCTAATAGATCCCAGACCCTTCTAGAGGCACCCAGGTTAATTCTAAATGCCCCCAGACCCTTCTAGAGCCCCCCAGGACCCTTCTAAAAGTCCCCAGACCCTTCTAGAGCAACCCAGGACCCTTCTAAAAGCCCCCAGACCCTTCTAGAGCCCCCCCCGGACCCTTCTAAAAGCCCCCAGACCCTTCTAGAGGCAAACAGGACCCTTCTGAAAGCAAGCAGAACATTCTAGAGCCCCCCAGGACCCTTCTAAAGGCACCCAGACCCTTCTAGAGCCCCCCAGGACCCTTCTAAAAGCACCCAGACCCTTCTAGAGCATCCCAGGACCCTTCTAAAAGCCCCAGACCCTTCTAGAAACCCCAGGACCCTTCTAAAAGTACCCAGACCCTTCTAGAGCATCCCTGGACCCTTCTAAATGACACCAGACCCTTCTAGAGATACCCAGGACCCTTCTAAAAGCCCCCAGAACAATCTAGAGCAACCCAGGACCCTTCTAAAACCCCCCAGACCCTTCTAGAGCATCCCAGGACCCTTCTAAAAGCACCCACACCCTTCTAGAGCCACCCAGGACCATTCTAAAGGCCCCCAGACCTTTCTAGACCCTCCCCGGATCCTTCTAAAAGCACCCAGATCATTCTAGATGCCCCCAGGACCCTTCTAAAAGCACCCAGACCATTCTAGAGCCCCCCAGGACCCTTCAAAAAGCCCCCAGACCCTTCTAGAGACAACCAGGACCCTTTTAAAAGCCCCCAGACCCTTCTAGAGCATCCGAGGAACCTTCTAAAAGCACCCAGACCCTTCTAGAGCATCCCAGGACCCTTCTAAAAGCACCCAGACCCTTCTAGAGCATCCCAGGACCCTTCTAAAAGCCACCAGACGAACCTAGAGCCCCCCAGGACCCTTCTAAAGGCACCCAGACCCTTCTAGACCCTCCCTGGAACATTCTAAAAGCCCCCAGACCCTTCTAGAGCATCCGAGGACCCTTCTAAAAGCACCCAGACCCTTCTAGAGGACCAGGACAATTCTAAAAGCCCCCAGACCCTTCTAGAGGCACCAGGACCCTTCTAAAAGGCCCCAGACCCTTCTAGACCCTCCCCGGATCATTATAAAAGCCCCCAGACCCTTCTAGAGCCTCCCAGGACCCTTCTAAAAGCCCCCAGACCTTTCTAGACCCTCCCCGGATAATTCTAAAAGCACCCAGACCCTCCTAGAGCCCCCCGGACCCATCTAAAAGCATCCAGACCCTTCTAGAGACCCCTAGGACCCGTCTAAAAGCCCCCAGACCCTTCTAGACCCTCCCCTGATCATTCTAAAAGACCCCAGACCCTTCTAAAACCTCTCAGGACGCTTCTAAAGGAACCCAGACCCTTCTAGACCCTCCCAGGATTATTCTAAAAGCATGCAGACCCTTCTAGAGCACCCCAGGACCCTTCTAAATGCCCCCAGACCCTTCTAGAGCCTCCCAGGACCCTTCTAAAACTACCCAGACCAATCTAGAGAAACCCAGGAACCTTCTAAAAGCCCCCAGACCATTCTAGAGCACCCCAGGAGCCTTCTAAAAGTCCCCAGACCCTTCTAGAGCAACCCAGGACGCTTCTAAAAGCCCCCAGACCCTTCTAGAGACCCCCGGACCATTCTAAAAGCTCCCAGACCCTTCTAAAGGCCCCCAGGACCATTCTGAAAGCCAGCAGATCATTCTAGAGCCCCCCAGGACCCTTCTAAAGGCACCCAGACACTTCTAGAGCCCCCCAGGACCCTTCTAAAAGCCCCCAGACCCTTCTAGAGACACCCAGGACTTTTCTAAAAGACCCCAGACCCTTCTAGAGCAGCCGAGGACCATTCTAAAAGCACCCAGACCCTTCTAGAGCATCCCAGGACCCTTCTAAAGGCAACCAGACCCTTCTAGACCCTCCCCTGATCATTCTAAAAGCCCCCAGACCCTTCTAGAGACACCCAGGACCCTTCGAAAAGCACCCAGAGCCTTCTAGAGCATCCGAGGACCCTTCTAAAAGGCCACAGACCATTCAAGAGCCCCCCAGGACCCTTCTAAAGGCACTCAGACCCTTCTAGACCCTCCCCGGATCATTCTAAAAGCCTCCAGACCCTTCTAGATCCTCCCAGGACCCTTCTAAAAACTCCCAGACCTTTCTAGACCCTCCCCAGATACTTCTAAATGAACCCAGACCCTTCTAGAGCCCCCCAGGACCCCTCTAAAAGCCTCCAGACCCTTCTAGAGCCCCAAGGACCCCTCTAAAAGCACCCAGACCCTTCTAGACCCTCCCCTGATCATTCTAAAAGACCCCAGACCCTTCTAAAACCTCCCAGGACCCTTCTAAAGGAACCCAGACCCTTCTAGAACCTCCCCGGATTATTCTAAAAGCCTCCAGACCCTTCTAGAGGCCCCCAGGAACCTTCTATATGTCCCCAGACCCTTCTAGAGCCTCCCAGGACCCTTCTAAAAGCCCCCAGACCCTTCTAGAGCCTCCCTGAACCCTTTTAAAAGCCCCCAGACCCATCTAGAGAAACCCAGGAACCTTCTAGAAGCCCCCAGACTCTTCTAGAGCACCCCAGGACCCTTCTAAAAGTCCCCAGACCCTTCTAGAGCAACCCAGGACCCTTCTATAAGCCCCCAGACCCTTCTAGAGCCCCTCCCCGGACCATTCTAAAAGCCCCCAGACCCTTCTAGAGGCCCCCAGGACCCTTCTGAAAGCCAGCAGATCATTCTAGAGCCCCCCACGACCCTTCTAAAGACACCCAGACAATCTAGAGCCCGCCAGGACCCATCTAAAAGCCCCCAGACCCTTCTAGAGACTCCCAGGACCCTTTCAAAAAACCCCAGACCCTTCTAGAGCATCCGAGGACCCTTCTAAAAGCACCCAGACCCTTCTAGAGCATCTCAGGACCCTTCTAGAAGGACCCAGACCCTTCTAGAGAAACCCAGGAGCCTTCTAAAAGCCCCAAGAACCCTCTAGAGCTACCCAGGACCATTCTAAAAGACCCAGACCCTTCTAGAGTCCCCCAGGACCATTCTAAAGGCCCCCAGACCTTTCTAGACACTCCCCGGATCATTCTAAAAGCCAACAGAACCTTCTAGAGGCCCCCAGGACCCTTCTAAAGGCACCCAGACCATTCTAGACCTCCCCGGATCATTCTAAAGGCCCCCAGACCTTTCTAGACACTCCCCGGATCATTCTAAAAGCCCCCAGACCCTTCTAGAGCCTCCCAGGACCCTTCTAAAAGCCCCCAGACCTTTCTAGACCCTCCCCGGATCCTTCTAAATGAATCCAGACCCTTCTAGAGCCCCCCAGGACCCTTCTAAAAGATTCCAGACCCTTCTAGAGACCCCCAGGACCCTTCTAAAAGCCCCCAGACCCTTCTAGACCCTCCCCCGATCAGTCTAAAAGATCCCAGACCCTTTTAAAAACTCCCAGGACCCTTCTAAAGGAACCCAGACCCTTCTAGACCCTCCCCGGATTATTCTAAAAGCCTCCAGACCTTTCTAGAACCCCCCAGGAACCTTCTAAAAGCTCCCAGACCCTTCTAGACCCTCCGCGGATCCTTCTAAAAGCCCCCAGACCCTTCTAGAGCCCCCCCGAACCCTTCTAATAGATCCCAGACCCTTCTAGAGACATCCAGGACCCTTCTATAAGTCCCCAGAACCTTCTAGACCCTCCCAGGACCCTTCTAAAAGCCCCCAGAACCTTCTAGACCCTCCCCGGATCCTTCTAAAAGCCCCCAGACCATTCTAGAGCCCCCCCAGGCCCCTCTAATAGATCCCAGACCCTTCTAGAGGCCCCCAGGATAATTCTAAAAGCACCCAGACCATTCAAGAGCCCCCAAGGACCCTTCTAAAAGCCCCCAGACCCTTCTAGCCCCCCCCCGGACCATTCTAAAAGCCCCCAGACCTTTCTAGAGGCCAACAGGACCCATCTGAAAGCCAGCAGAACATTCTAGAGCCCCCCAGGACCCTTCTAAAGACACCCAGACCCTTCTAGAGCCCCCAAGGACCCTTCTAAAAGCACCCAGACCCTTCTAGAGACACCCAGGACCCTTCTGAAAGCCCCCAGAACCTTCTAGAGCCCCCCAGGTCCCTTCTAAAAGCCCCCAGACCCTTCTAGAGCGACCGAGGACCTTTCTAAAAGCACCCAGACCCTTCTAGAGCATCCCAGGACCCTTCTAAAAGCCCCCACACCCTTCTAGAGCCTCCCAGGACCCTTCTAAAAGCCCCCAGAATCCTCTAGAGTTACCCAGGACCCTTCTAAAAGCCCCCAGACCCTTCTAGATCCCCCCAGGACCCTTCTAAACGCACCCAGACCCTTCTAGAGACGGCCAGGACCATTCTAAAGGCCCCCAGACCTTTCTAGACCCTCCCCGGATCATTCTAAAAGCCCCCAGACCCTTCTAGAGGCCCCCAGGACCCTTATAAAAGCTCCCAGACCCTTCTAGATCCACCCAGGACCCTTCTAAAAGCCCCTAGACGATTCTAGAGGCCCCCAGGACCCTTCTGAAAGCCCCCAGAACCTTGTAGAGCCCCACAGGACCATTCTAAAAGCCACCAGACCCTTCTAGAGCCCCCCAGGACCCTTCTAAAAGCTTCCAGACCCTTCTAGAGTCCCCCAGGACCCTTCTAAAAGCTCCTAGACCTTTCTAGAGGCCCCAGGGCCCCTCTTAAGCCCCCCCGTCCCTTCTAGAGCACCCCAGGACGCTTCTAAATGCCCCCAGACCCTTCTAGAGCACCGCAGGACCCTTCTAAAAGCACCCAGACCCTTCTAGACCCTCGAAGGACCCTTCTAAAAGCCCCTAGACCCTTCTAGATGCCCCCAGGACCCTTCTGAAAGCCCCCAGAACCTTCTAGAGCCCCACAGCACCGTTCTAAAAGCACCCAGACCTTTCTAGAGCCCCCCAGGACCTTTCTAAAAGCATCCAGACCCTTCTAGACCGTCCCCGGATTATTCTAAAAGCCCCCAGATCCTTCTAGAGCCTCTTAGGACCCTTCTAAAAGCCCCCAGACCTTCTAGAGCACCCCAGGACCCTTCTAAAAGCCCCCAGACCCTTCTAGAGCCCACCCTGGACCCTTCTAAAAGCCCCCAGACCCTTCTAGAGCCGCCCAGGACCCTTCTGAAAGCCAGCAGAACATTCTAGAGCCCCCCAGGACCCTTCTAAAGGCACCCAGACCCTTCTAGAGCACCCCAGGACGCTTCTAAAAGCCCCCAGACCCTTCTAGAGACCCCCAGGACCCTTCTGAAAGCCCCCAGAACCTTCTAGAGCCCGCCAGGACCTTTCTAAAAGCCCCCAGACCCTTCTAGAGCATCCGAGGACCCTTCTAAAGGCACCCAGACCCTTCTAGATCATCCCAGGACCCTTCTAATAGCACCCAGACCCTTCTAGAGACCCCCAGGACCCTTCTAAAAGCCCCCAGAACTCTCTAGAGCCACCCAGGACCCTTCTAAAAGCCCCCAGACCCTTCTAGAGCCTCACAGGACCCTTCTAAAAGTCCCCAGACCCTTCTAGAGCCCCCCAGGACCATTCTAAAGGCCCCCAGACCTTTCTAGACCCTCCCCGGATCCATCTAAAAGCCCCCAGACCATTCTAGAACCCCCCAGGACCCTTCTAAAGGCCCCCAGGCCCTTCTAGACCCTCCCCTGATCATTCTAAAAGACCCCAGACCCTTCTAAAACCTCTCACGACCCTTCTAAAGGAACCCAGACCCTTCTAGACCCTCCCCGGATTATTCTAAAAGCCTCCAGACCATTCTAGAAGCCCCCAGGACCCTTCTATAAGTCCCCAGACCCTACTAGAGAAACCCAGGACCCTTCTAAAAGCCCCCAGACCCTTCTAGAGCCCCCCAGGAAACTTCTAAAAGCACACAGACCCTTATAGAGGCGCCCAGGGCCCCTCTTAAGGCACCCCGTCCCTTCTAGAGCACCCCAGGACCCTTCTAAAAGTTCCCAGACCCTTCTAGAGGCCCCCATGGCCCCTCTTAAGGCACCCCGTCGCTTCTAGTGCAACCCAGGACCCTTCTAAAAGTCCCCAGACCCTTCTAGAGCACCCCAGGACTCTTCTAAAAGCCCCCAGACCCTTCTAGAGCCCACCCCGGACCCTTCTAAAAGCCCCCAGACCATTCTAGAGGCCCCCAGGACCATTCTGAAAGCCAGCAGAACATTCTGGAGCCCCCCAGGACCCTTCTAAAGGCACCCAGACCCTTCTAGAGCCCCCCAGGACCCTTCTGAAAGCCCCCAGAACCTTCTAGATCCCGCCAGGACCTTTCTAAAAGCCCCCAGACCCTTCTAGAGCATCCGAGGACCCTTCTAAAAGCACCCAGACCCTTCTAGAGCCCCCCAGGACCCCTCTACAAGCCTCCAGACCCTTCTAGAGCCCCCCAGGACCCGTCTAAAAGCCCCCAGCCCCTTCTAGACCCTCCCCTGATCATTCTAAAAGACCACAGACCCTTCTAAAACCTCCCAGGACCCTTCTAAAGGAACCCAGACCCTTATAGACCATCCCCGGATTATTCTAAAAGCCTCCAGACCCTTCTAGAGGCCCCTAGGACCCTTCTATAAGTACCCATACCCTTCTAGAGAACCCCAGGACCCTTCTAAAAGCCCCCAGACCCTTTTAGAGCCTCCCAGGACCCTTCTAAAAGCCCCAGACCCTTCTAGAGCCCCCCCGGATCCCTCTAATATATCCCAGACCCTTCTAGAGGCCCCCAGGATAATTCTAAAAGCCCCCAGACCCTTCTAGAGAACACCAGGACCCTTCTAAACGCCCCCAGACCCTACTAGAGCCCCACCAGGACCCTTCTAAAAGACTCCAGACCCTTCTAGAGCACACCAGGACCCATCTAAAAGACCCCAGACCCTTCTAGAGCCCATCCCGGACCCTTCTAAAATCCCCCAGACCCTTCTAGAGGCCCCCAGGACCCTTCTGAAAGCCAGGAGAACATTCTAGAGTCCCCCAGGACCATTCTAAAGGCACCCAGACCCTTCTAGAGCCCCCCAGGACAATTCTAAAAGCCCCCAGACCATTCTAGAAACCCCCAGGACCCTTCTAAAACCCCCAGAACCTTCTAGAGCACCACAGGGCCCTTCTAAAAGCACCCAGACCCTTCTAGAGCATCCCAGGACCCTTCTAAAAGCCCCCAGACCCTTCTAGAGCCTCCCAGGACCCTTGTGAAAGCCCCCAGAACCCTCTAGGGCCACCAAGGTCCCTTCTAAAAGCCCCCAGACCCTTCTAGAGCTCCCCAGGACCCTTCTAAAAGCACCCAGACCCTTCTAGAGCCCCCCAGGACCATTCTAAAGGCCCCCAGACCTTTGTAGACCCTCCCCGGATCATTTTAAAAGACCCCAGACCCTTCTAGAGGCCTCCAGGACCCTTCTAAAAGCCCCCAGACCATTCTAGAGCCCCCCAGAACCCTTCTAAAGGCACCCAGACCCTTCTAGACCCTCCCCGGATCATTCTAAAATCCCCCAGACCCTTCTACAGCCTCCGAGGACTCCCCTAAAAGCCCCCAGACCTTTCTAGACCCTCCCCGGATCCTTCTAAATGAACCCAGACCCTTCTAGAGCCCCCCAGGACCCATTTAAAAGCCTCCAGACCCTTCTAGAGCCCCCCAGGACCCGTCTAAAAGCCCTCAGACCCTTCTAGACCCTCCCCTGATCATTCTAAAAGACCCCAGACCCTTCTAAAACCTCCCAGGACCCTTTTGAAGGAACCAAGAACCTTCTAGACCCTCCCCGGATCATTCTAAAATCCCCTAGACCCTTCTACACCCTCCAGGACTCCCCTAAAAGCCCCCAGACCTTTCTAGACCCTCCCCGGATCCTTCTAAATGAACCCAGACCCTTCTAGAGCCCCCCAGGACCCCTCTAAAAGCCTCCAGACCCTTCTAGAGCCCCCCAGGACCCGTCTAAAAGCCCTCAGACCCTTCTAGACCCTCCCCTGATCATTCTAAAAGACCCCAGACCCTTCTAAAACCTCCCAGGACCCTTTTGAAGGAACCAAGAACCTTCTAGACCCTCCCCGGATTATTCTAAAAGCCTCCAGACCCTTCTAGAGCCCCCCAGGACACTTGGAAAAGCACCCAGACCCTTCTAGACCCTCCGCAGATCCTTCTAAAAGCCCCCAGACCCTTCTAGAGCCCCCCCGAACCCCTCTAATAGATCCCAGAACTTTCTAGAGGCCCCCAGGACCCTTCTATAAGTCCCCAGACCCTTCTAGAGCCTCCCAGGACCCTTCTAAAGGCCCCCAGACCCTTCTAGACCCTCCCCGGATCATTCTAAAAGCCCCCAGACCCTTCTAGAACCCCCCAGGACCCTTCTAAAGGCCCACAGACCCTTCTGGACCCTCCCCGATTCCTTCTAAAAGCCCCCAGACCCGTCTAGAGCCTCCCAGGACCCCTCTAAAAGCACCCAGACCCTTCTAGAGACCCCCAGGACCATTCTAAAAGCCCCCAGAACGCTCTAGAGCCACCCAGGACCCTTCTAAAACCCCCCAGACCCTTCTAGAGCCCCCCAGGACCCTTCTAAAAGCACCCAGACCCTTCTAGAGCCCCCCAGGACCATTCTAAAGGCCCCCAGACCCTTCTAGACCCTCCCCGGATCATTCTAAAAACCTACAGACCCTTCTAGAGCCTCCCAGGACCCTTCTAAAAGCCCCCAGACCTTTCTAGACCCTCCCCGGATCCTTCTAAATGAACCCAGACCCTTCTAGAGCCCCCCAGGACCCCTCTAAAAGCCTCCAGACCCTTCTAGAGCCCCCCAGGATCCGTCTAAAAGCCCCCAGACCCTTCTAGACCCTCCCCTGATCATTCTAAAAGACTCCAGACCCTTCTAAAACCTCCCAGGACCCTTCTAAAGGAACCCAGACCCTTCTAGACCCTCCCCGGATTATTCTAAAAGCCTCCAGACCCTCCTAGAGGCCCCCAGGACACTTCTATAAGTCCCCAGACCCTTCTAGATAACACCAGGACCCTTCTAAAAGCCCCCAGACCCTTCTAGAGACTCCTAGGACCTTTCTAAAAGCCCCCAGACCCTTCTAGAGCCCCCCCCGAACCCCTCTAATAGATCCCAGACCCTTCTAGAGGCCTCCAGGATAATTCTAAAAGCCCCCAGACCCTTCTAGAGAACACCAGGACCCTTCTAAAAGCCCCCAGACCCTTCTAGAGCCCCCCAGGACCCTTCTAAAAGTCCCCAGACCCTTCTAGAGCCCCCCAGGACCCCTCTAAAAGCCTCCAGACCCTTCTAGAGCCCCCCAGGATCCGTCTAAAAGCCCCCAGACCCTTCTAGACCCTCCCCTGATCATTCTAAAAGACCCCAGACCCTTCTAAAACCTCCCAGGACCCTTCTAAAGGAACCCATACCCTTCTAGACCCTCCCCGGATTATTCTAAAAGCCTCCAGACCCTCCTAGAGGCCCCCAGGACACTTCTACAAGTCCCCAGACCCTTCTAGATAACACCAGGACCCTTCTAAAAGCCCCCAGACGCTTCTAGAGACTCCTAGGACCTTTCTAAAAGCCCCCAGACCCTTCTAGAGCCCCCCCGAACCCCTCTAATAGATCCCAGACCCTTCTAGAGGCCTCCAGGATAATTCTAAAAGCCCCCAGACCCTTCTAGAGAACACCAGGACCCTTCTAAAAGCCCCCAGACCCTTCTAGAGCACCCCAGGACCCTTCTAAAAGTCCCCAGACCCTTCTAGAGCACCCCAGGACCCTTCTAAAAGACCCCAGACCCTTCTAGAGCCCCCCCCGGACCCTTCTGAAAGATTCCAGACCCTTCTAGAGGCCCCCAGGACCCTTCTGAAAGCCAGCAGAACCTTCTAGAGCCCCCCAGGACCCTTCTAAAGGAACCCAGACACTTCTAGAGCCCCCCAGGAACCTTCTAAAAGCCCCCAGACCCTTCCAGACGCCCCCAGGACCCTTCTAAATGCCCCCAGACCATTCTAGAGCCCCCCAGGACCCTTCTAAAGGCCCCCAGACCCTTCTACACCCTCCCCGGATCATTCTAAAAGAAACCAGCCCCTTCTAGAGCCTCCCAAGACCCTTCTAAAAGCCCCCAGACCTTTCTAGACCCTCCCCGGATCCTTCTAAATAAACCCAGACCCTTCTAGAGCCACCCAGGACCCCTCTACAAGCCTCCAGACCCTTCTAGAGCCCCCCAGGACCCGTCTAAAAGTCCCCAGACCATTCTAGACCCTCCCCTGATCATTCTAAAAGACCCCAGACCCTTCTAAAACCTCCCAGGACCATTCTAAAGGAACCCAGACCCTTCTAGACCCTCCCCGGATTATTCTAAAAGCCTCCAGACCCTTCTAGAGGCCCCCAGGACCCTTCTAAATGAACCCAGACCCTTCTAGAGCCCCCCAGGACCCTTCTAAAAGCACCCAGACCCTTCTAGAGCCCCCCAGGACCATTCTAAAGGCCCCCAGACCCTTCTAGACCCTCCCCGGATCATTCTAAAAACCTACAGACCCTTCTAGAGCCTATCAGGACCCTTCTAAAAGCCCCCAGACCTTTCTAGACCCTCCCCGGATCCTTCTAAATGAACCCAGACCCTTCTAGAGCCCCCCAGGACCCCTCTAAAAGCCTCCAGACCCTTCTAGAGCCCCCCAGGATCCGTCTAAAAGCCCCCAGACCCTTCTAGACCCTCCCCTGATCATTCTAAAAGACCCCAGACCCTTCTAAAACCTCCCAGGACCCTTCTAAAGGAACCCAGACCCTTCTAGACCCTCCCCGGATTATTCTAAAAGCCTCCAGACCCTCCTAGAGGCCCCCAGGACAATTCTATAAGTCCCCAGACCCTTCTAGATAACACCAGGACCCTTCTAAAAGCCCCCAGACCCTTCTAGAGACTCCTAGGACCTTTCTAAAAGCCCCCAGACCCTTCTAGAGCCCCCCCCGAACCCCTCTAATAGATCCCAGACCCTTCTAGAGGCCTCCAGGATAATTCTAAAAGCCCCCAGACCCTTCTAGAGAACACCAGGACCCTTCTAAAAGCCCCCAGACCCTTCTAGAGCCCCCCAGGACCCTTCTAAAAGTCCCCAGACCCTTCTAGAGCCCCCCAGGACCCCTCTAAAAGCCTCCAGACCCTTCTAGAGCCCCCCAGGATCCGTCTAAAAGCCCCCAGACCCTTCTAGACCCTCCCCTGATCATTCTAAAAGACCCCAGACCCTTCTAAAACCTCCCAGGACCCTTCTAAAGGAACCCAGACCCTTCTAGACCCTCCCCGGATTATTCTAAAAGCCTCCAGACCCTTCTAGAGGCCCCCAGGACACTTCTATA
>JAUNZM010001784.1:0-50000 GCA_033459285.1 Clamator glandarius
CCCTTCTAAAAGCCCTCAGACCCTTCTAGAGACACGCAGGACACTTCTAAATGCCCCCAGACCCTTCTAGAGCCCCCCAGGACCATTCTAAAAGCCCTCAGACCCTTCTAGAGCTCCCCAGGACCCTTCTGAAAGCCCCCAGACCCTTCTAGATGCCCCCAGGACCCTTCTAAAAGACCCCAGACCATTCTAGAGCCCCCCAGGACTCTTCTAAAAGCCCCCAGACCCTTCTAGAGAAGTCCAGGGCCCTTCTAAAAGCACCCAGACCCTTCTAGAGCTCCCCAGGACCCTTCTAAAATCCCTCAGACCCTTCTAGAGCCCCCCAGGATCCTTCTAAAATCCCCCAGACCCTTCTAGAACCCCCCAGGACCATTCTAAAACCACCCAGACCATTCTAGACCCTCCCCGGATCCTTCTAAAAGCACACAGACCCTTCTAGAACCTCCCAGGACCCTTCTAAAATCCATCAGACCATTCTAGAGCCTCCCAGGACCCTTCTAAAAGCCCCCAGATCCTTCTAGAGACCCGCAGGACCCTTCTAAAAGCCTCCAGACCCTTCTAGAGCAACCCAGGACCCTTCTAAAAGCCCCCAGACCCTTCTAGAAATTCCACGTATCCTTCTAAAAGCCCCCAGACCCATCTAGATCCCCCCAGGACCCTTCTAAATGCACCCAGACCCATCTAGAGCCCCCCAGGACCCTTCTAAAAGCATCCAGTCCTTTCTAGAGGCCACCAGGACCGTTCTGTATGCCCCCAGACCCTTCTAGAGCGCTCCAGGACCCTTCTAAAAGCCTCCAGACCCTTCTACATGCCCCCAAGACCCTTCTGAAAGCCCCCAGACCCTTCTAGAGCTCCCCAAGACCCTTCCAAATACACCCAGACACTTCTAGCGAACCCCAGGATCATTCTGAAAGCCCCAGACCCTTCTAGAGCTCCCCAGGACTCTTCTAAAAGGCCCCAGAGCCTTCTAGAGCCCCCCAGGAATCGTCTAAAAGACCCCAGACCCTTCTAGAGCTCCACAGGACCCTTCTAAAAGCCCCAGACCCTTCTAGACCCTAACCGGATCCTTCTAAAAGCACCCAGACCCTACTAGAGCCTCCCCGGACCCTTCTACAACTCCTCAGACACTTCTAGAGGCCCCCAGGACCCTTCTAAAAGCACCCAGAGATTTCTAGATGCACCCAGGACCATTCTAAAAGCTCTCACACCCTTCTAGAGCCCCCCAGGACCCTTCTAAAAGCCGCCAGACCCTTCTAGAGCCCCACAGGACCCTTCTAAAAGCCCTCAGACCCTTCTAGAGACACGCAGGACTTTCTAAATGCCCCCAGACCCTTCTAGAGTCTCCCAGGACCCTTCTAAAAGCCCCCAGACCCTTCTAGATCTCCCCAGGACCCTTCTAAAATACCCCAGACCTTTCTAGAGGCACCCAGGGCCCCTCTAGTGGTCCCCAGACCCTTCTAGAGCCCCCAAGGACCATTCTAAAAGCCCCCAGACACTTCTAGAGACCCGCGGGACCCTTCTAAATGCACCCAGACCCTTCTACAGCCTACCAGGACCCTTCTAAAAGCCCCCAGACCCTTCTAGAGGCCCCTAGGGCCCCTCTAATGGTCCCCAGACCCTTCTAGAGCCCCCAAGGACCCTTCTAAAAGCCCCCAGACCCTTCTAGAGACCCGCAGGACCCTTCTAAAACAACCCAGACCCTTGTTAGACCATCCCAGGACCCTTCTAATATCCCCCAGACCCTTCTAGAGCCCCCCAGGACCCTTCTAAAAGCCCTCACACCCTTCTAGACCCTCCCCGGATCCTTCTAAAAGCACCCAGACCCTTCTAGAGCCCCCCAGGACCCTTATAAAAGCCCCCAGAGCCTTCTAGATGCCCCCAGGACCCTTCTAAAAGCCCCCACACCATTCTAGAGCCACACCGGAACCTTCTAAAAGCCTCCAGACCCTTCTAGAGCCCCCCAGGACCCTTCTAAAAGCCCCCAGACCCTTCTAGAGGCCCCAGGACTCTTCTAAAAGCCGCCAGACCCTTCTAGAGGCCCCCAGGACTCTTCTAAAAGCCCCCAGACCCTTCTAGAGGCCCCCTGGACCCTTCTAAAAGCCTCCAGACATTTGTAGAGCCCCCCAGGACCCTTCTAAATGCACCCAGACCAATCTAGACCCTCTCCGGATCCTTCTAAAAGCACCCAGACCCATCTGGATCCTCCCAGGACCCTTCTAAAAGACTCCAGACCCTTCTAGATGCGCCCAGGACCCTTCTAAAAGCTTCCAGACCCTTCTAGAGGCCCCCAGGACCCTTCTGAAAACCCCCAGACCCTTCTAGAGCCCACCAGGACCCTTCTAAATGCCCCCAGACCCTTCTAGAGCCGCCCAGGGCCCTTCTAAAAGCCTCCAGACTTTTCTAGTGGCCCCCAGGACCCTTCTGAATGCCCCCAGACCCTTCTAGAGACCCCCAGGACCCTTCTAAAAGACTCCAGACCCTTCTACAGCCCCCCAGGACCCTTCTGAAAGCCCCCAGACCCTTCTAGAGCTACCCAGGACTCTTCTAAAATCCCCCAGACGCTTCTAGAGCCCCTTAGGACCCTTCTAAAAGCACCCAGACCCTTCTAGAGTCCCCTAGGCCCCTTCTAAAAGCACCCTGACCCTTCTAGAGAACCACAGGACCCTTCTAAAAGCCCCCAGACCCTTCTAGACCCTCCCCGAATCCTTCTAAAAGCACCCAGACCCTTCTAGAGCCTCCCAGGACCCTTCTAAAATCCCTCAGACAATTCTAGAGGCCCCCAGGACCCTTCTAAAAGCCCCCAGAGCCTTCTAGATGCCCCCAGGAACCTTCTAAAAGCCCTCACACCCTTCTAGAGCCCACCAGGACTATCCTAAAACTCCCCTGACCCTTCTAGAGCCCCCCAGGACACTTCTAAAAGCACCCAGACCCTTCTAGAGACCCGCAGGACCCATCTAAAAGCCCCCAGACCCTTCTAGAGCCCCCCAGGACCCTTCTAAAAGACTCCAGACCCTTCTACAGCCCCCCAGGACCCTTCTGAAAGCCCCCAGACCCTTCTAGAGCTACCCAGAACCCTTCTAAAATACCCCAGACCCTTCTAGAGCTCTCCAGGACCCTTCTAATATCCCCCAGACCCTTCTAGATGCCCCCAAGGCCCCTCTAATGATACTCAGACCCTTCTAGAGCCCCCAAGGACCCTTCTAACAGGACCCAGACCCTTCTAGAGACCCGCAGGACAATTCTAAAAGCCCCCAGACCCTTCTACAGCCTCCCGGGACCCTTCTAAAAGACCCCAGACCCTTCTAGAGCTCCCCAGGACCCTTCTAAAAGCACCCAGACCCTTCTAGAGCCCCCCAGGACCCTATAAAAGCCCCCAGACCCTTCTTGAGGCACCCAGGACCCTTCCAAAATACCCCAGACCCTTCTAGAGCCACCCAAAGACCCTTCTCAAAGAACCCAGACCCTTCGAGAGGCCGCCAGGACACTTCTATAAGCCCCCAGACCCTTCTAGAGGACCCCAAGGCCCCTCTTAAGGACCCCCGTCTCTCCTAGAAGGGTCTCGGGGCTTTTAGATGGGCCCTGGGGGGCTCTAGAATGGTCTGGGGGCTTTTAGAAGGGTCCTGGGGTTCTCTAGAAGGGTCTGGGGGCTTTTGAAAGTATTCTGGTGGCCTCTAGAATGGTGTGGGATATATCAGAGGGGTCCGGGGATGATCTAGAAGGGTCTGGGGACTTTTAGAAGGGTCCGGGGGGCCTCTAGAAGGGTCTGGAGGCTTTTAGAAGGGTCCTGCGAGGCTCTAGAAGGGTCCGGGGGCTTTTAGAGGGGTCCTGCGAGGCTCTAGAAGGGTCTGGGGGCTTTTAGAAGAGTCCTGGGAGGGTCTAGAAGGGTCTGGGGGCCTTTAGAAGGGTCCTGGGGGTCTCTAGAAGGGTCTGAGGGCTTTTAGAATGATCCGGGGAGGGTCTAGAAGAGTCTGGGGGCCTTTAGAATGGTCCTGGGGCTCTCTAGAAGGGTCTGGGTGCTTTTAGAAGGGTCCTGGGAGGCTCTAGAAGGGTTTGGGGGCTTTTAGAATGGTCCTGGGTGGCTCTAGAAGGTTCTGGTTGCTTTTCGAAGGGTCCTGGCTTATCTAGAAGGGTCTGGGGGCATTTAGAAGGGTCCTGGGTGTCTCTAGAAGGGTCTGGGTGCTTTTAGAATGGTCCTGGGGGGCTCTAGAAGGGTCTGGTGGCTTTTAGAAGGGTCCTGGGTGGATCTAGAAGGTTCTGGAGGCTTTCAGAAGGGTCATGGGGGTCTCTAGAATGGTCTGGGGGCTTTTAGAAGGGTCCTGGGGAGCTCTAGAAGGGTCTGGGTTCTTTTAGAAGGGTCCTGGGATGCTCTAGAAGGTTCTTGGGGCTTTCAGAAGGGTCCTGGGGGCCTCTATAAGGGTCTGGGTGCTTTTAGAAGGGTCTTGGGGGGCTCTAGAAGGGTCTTGGGGCTTTTAGAAGGGTCCTGGGGTGCTCTAGAAGGTTCTGGGGGCTTTTAGAAGGGTCCTGGTGTCCTCTAGAAGGGTCTGAGGGCTTTAGAATTGTCCCGGGAGGCTCTAGAATGGTCTGGGGTTTTTTAGAAGGATCCGGGGAGGGTCTAGAAGGGTCTGGGGGCTTTTAGAAGGGTCCTGGGGGCCTCTAGAAGGGTCTGGGGGCATTTAGATGGGTCATAGGGGGCTCTAGAAGGGTCAGGGGGCTTTTAGAAGGGTCCTGGGTGTCTCTAGAAGGGTCTGGGGGCTTTTAGAATGATCCGGGGACGGTCTAGAAGGGTCTGGGTGCTTTTTGAAGGATCCTAGGGGGCTCTAGAAGGGTCTGAGGGCGTTTAGAAGGATCCGGGGAGTGTCTAGAAGGGTCTGGGGGCTTTTAGAAGGGTCCTGGGAGGCTCTAGAAGGGTCTGGGTGCTTTTATAAGGGACCGGGGAGCCTCTAGATGGGTCTGGGTGCTTTTAGAAAGGTCCTGGGGGGCTCTAGAAGGGTCTAGAGGCTTTTAGACGAGTCCTGGGGGCCTCTAGAAGGGTCTGGGGGCTTTTAGAAGGGTCCTGGGTGGATCTAGATTGGTCTGGGGGCTTGTAGAAGGGTCCTGGGGGGCTCTAGAAGGGTCTGGCTGCTTGTAGAATGGTCCTGGGGGGGCTCTAGAAGGGTCTGGTGGCTTTTAGAAGGGTCCTGGGGGCCTCTAGAAGGGTCTGGGGGCTTTTAGAAGGGTCCTTGGGGGCTCTAGAAGGGTCTGGGTGCTTGTAGAAAGGTCCTGGGTGGCTCTAGAATGGTCTGGGGGCTTTTAGAAGGGTCCTGGGAGGATCTAGAAGAGTCTGGGGCCTTTTAGAAGGATCCTTGGAGGCTCTAGAAGGGTCTGGGGGCTTTTAGAATGGTCCTGGGATGCTCTAGAAGGGTCTTGGTGCTTTTAGAAGGGTCCTGGAGGACTCTAGAAGGTTCTGGGTGCTTTCAGAAAGGTCCAGGGGGCCTCTAGAAGGGTCTGGAGGCCTTTAGAAGGGTCCGGGGGGGCTCTAGAATGGTCTGGGTGCTTTTAGACGGGTCCTGGCGTGCTCTAGAAAGGTCTGGGGACTTTTAGAAGGGTCCTGGGGTGCTCTAGAAGGGACGGGGTGCCTTAAGAGGAGGCCTGGGGGGCTCTAGAACTGTCTGGGGTCTTTTAGAAGGGTCCTGGGGTGCTCTAGAAGGGTCTGGGGTCTTTTAGAAATGTCCTGGGGGGGTCTAGAAGGGTCTGGGGGCTTTTAGAATGGTCCTGGGAGGCTCTAGAATGGTCTGTGTGCTTTTAGAAGGGTTCTGGGTGCCTCTTGAAGGGTCTGGGGGCATTTAGAAGGGTCCTGGGGGGCTCTAGAAGGGTCTAGGGGCTTTTAGAAGGGTACTGGGGGCTCTAGAACGGTCTGGGTGCTTTTAGAATGATCCTGGGGGGCTCTAGAAGGGTCTGGGGTCTTTTGGAATGATCCTGGGGGGCTCTAGAAGGGTCTGGGGGCTTTTAGAATGATCCTGGGGCTCTCTAGAAGGGTCTGGGGGCTTTTAGAATGATAAGGGGACCGTCTAGAAAGGTCTGGGTGCTTTTTGAAGGATCCTAGGTGGCTCTGAAGGGTCTGGGGGCTTTTAGAAGGATCCGGGGAGGGTCTAGAAGGGTCTGGGGGCTTTTAGAAGGGTCCTGGGGTTCTCTAGAAGGGTCTGGTTGCTTTTAGAAGGGTACTGGGAGGCTCTAGAAGGGTCTGGGTGCTTTTATAAGGGTCCGGGGAGCCTCTAGAAAGGTCTGGGTGCTTTTAGAAAGGTCCTGGGGGGCTCTAGAAGGGTCTAGAGGCTTTTAGACGGGTCCTGTGGGCCTCTAGAAGGGACTGGGTGCTTTTAGAAGGGTCCTGGGTGGCTCTAGAAGAGTCTGGGGGCTTGTAGAAGGGTCCTGGGGGGCTCTAGAAGGGTCTGGGTGCTTTTAGAAGGGTCCTGGGGGCATCTAGAAAGATCTGGGAGCTTTTAGAAGGGTTCTGGGGAACTCTAGAAGGGTCTGGGGTCTTGTAGAAGGGTCCTGGGTGCCGCTAGAAGGGTCTGGGGTCTTTTAGAAGGGTCCTGGGGTGCTCTAGAATGGTCTGGGGGCTTTTAGAAGGGTCCTGGGGTGCTCTAGAAGGGTCTGGGGGCTTTTAGAAGGGTCCTGGGGGGCTCTAGAAGGGTCTGGGGGCTTTTAGAAGGGTCCTGGATGTCTCTAGAAGGGTCTGGGAACTTTTAGAAGCGTCCTGGGTGGCTCTAGAAGGGTCTGGGGGCTTTTAGAAGGGTCCTGGGGGTCTCTAGAAGGGTCTGGGAGCTTTTAGAAGGGTCCTGGGAGGCTCTAGAAGGGTCTGGGGGCTTTTAGATCTGTCCTGGGATGCTCTAGAAGGGTCTGGGGGCTTTTAGAACTGTCCTGGGATGCTCTAGAAGGTTCTGGGGGCTTTCAGAAGGGTCCAGGGGTCTTCTAGAAGGGTCTGGAGGCTTTTAGAAGGGTCCGGGGGGGCTCTAGAAGGGTCTGGGGGCTTTTAGAAGGGTCCTGGAGTGCTCTAGAAGGGTCTGGGGGCTTTTAGAATGCTCCTGGGGATCTCTAGAATTGTCTGGGGTCTTTTAGAAAGATCCGGGGAGTGTCTAGATGTGTCTGCGGCCTTTCAGAAGGGTCCTGGGGGGCTCTAGAAGGGTCTGGGGGCTTTTAGAAGTGTCCTGGGGGCGTCTAGAAGGGTCTGGGGGCTTTTAGAATGGTCCTGGGAGGCTCTAGAAGGGTCTGGGTGCTTTTAGAAATGTCCTGGGGCCCTCTAGAGGGGTCTGAGTGCTTTTAGAAGGGTCATGGGGGTCTCTAGAAGGGTCTGGGGGCTTTTGGAATGATCCGGGGAGGGTCTAGAAGGTTCTGGGGGCTTTTAGAAGGGTCCTGGGGGGCTCTAGAGGGGTCTGGGGGCTTTTAGAAGGGTCCCGGGGTTCTCTAGAAGGGTCTGGGGTCATTTAGAAGTATCCTGGGGGCCTCTAGAAGGGTCTGGGATCTATTAGATTGGTCCGGGGGGGCTCTAGAAGGGTCTGGGGGTTTTTAGAAGGCTCCTGGGAGGCTCTAGAATGGTCTGGGGGCTTTTAGAATGTTCCTGGGGTTCTCTAGAAGGGTCTGGGGACTTATAGAAGGGTCCTGGGGGCCTCTAGAAGGGTCTGGGATCTATTAGATTGGTCCGGGGGGGCTCTAGAAGGTTCTGGAGGCTTTCAGAAGGGTCATGGGTGTCTCTAGAATGGTCTGGGGGCTTTTAGAAGGGTCCTGGGGAGCCCTAGAAGGGTCTGGGTTCTTTTAGAAGGGTCCTGGGGGGCTCTAGAAGGGTCTTGGGGCTTTTAGAAGGGTCCTGGGGTGCTCTAGAAGGGTCTGGGGACTTTTAGAAGGGTCCTGGTGTGATCTAGAATGGACGGGGTGCCTTAAGAGGGCCCTGGGGACCTCTAGATTGGCCTGGGGGCTTTTAGAAGGGTCCTGGGGGGCTCTAGAAGGGTCTGTAGGCTTTTAGAAGGGTCTTGGGGCTCTAGAAGGGTCTGGGGGCTTTTAGAAGGGTCCTGGTGTCCTCTAGAAGGGTCTGAGGGCTTTAGAATGGTCCCGGGAGGCTCTAGAATGGTCTGGGGATTTTTAGAAGGATCCGGGGAGGGTCTAGAAGGGTCTGGGGGCTTTTAGAAGGGACCTGGGGGCCTCTAGAAGGGTCTGGGGGCATTTAGATGGGTCATAGGGGGCTCTAGAAGGGTCAGGGGGCTTTTAGCAGGGTCCTGGGGGCCTCTAGAAGGGTCTGGGGGCATTTAGATGGGTCATAGGGGGCTCTAGAAGGGTCAGGGGGCTTTTAGAAGGGTCCTGGGGGGCTCTAGAAGTTTCTGGGGGCTTTTAGAATGATCCGGGGAGTGTCTAGAAGGGTCTGGGTGCTTTTTGAAGGATCCTAGGGGGCTCTAGAAGGGTCTGAGGGCGTTTAGAAGGATCCGGGGAGTGTCTAGAAGGGTCTGGGGGCTTTTAGAAGGGTCCTGGGGGTCTCTAGAAGGGTCTGGTGGCTTTTAGAAGGGTCCTGGGAGGCTCTAGAAGGGTCTGGGTGCTTTTATAAGGGACTGGTTAGCCTCTAGAAGGGTCTGGGTGCTTTTAGAAAGGTCCTGGGGGTCTCTAGAAGGGTCTAGAGGCTTTTAGACGAGTCCTGGGGGCCTCTAGAAGGGTCTGGGGGCTTTTAGAAGGGTCCTGGGTGGATCTAGATTGGTCTGGGGGCTTGTAGAAGGGTCCTGGAGGGCTCTAGAAGGGTCTGGGTGCTTGTAGAATGGTCCTGGGGGGCTCTAGAAGGGTCTGGTTGCTTTTAGAAGGGTCCTGGGGGCCTCTAGAAGGGTCTGGGGGCTTTTAGAAGCGTCCTTGGGGGCTCTAGAAGGGTCTGGGGGCTTGTAGAAAGGTCCTGGTAGGCTCTAGAAGGGTCTGGGTGCTTTTAGAAGGGTCCTGGGAGGCTCTAGAAGGGTCTGGGGGCTTTTAGAAGGGTCCTGGGTGGCTCTAGAATGGTCTGGGGGCTTTTAGAAGGGTCCTGGGAGGATCTAGAAGTGTCTGGGGGCTTTTAGAAGGATCCTGGGAGGCTCTAGAAGGTTCTGGGGGCTTTTAGAATGGTCCTGGGATGCTCTAGAAGGGTCTTGGTGCTTTTAGAAGGGTCCTGGAGGGCTCTAGACGGTTCTGGGTGCTTTCAGAAAGGTCCAGGGGGCCTCTAGAAGGGTCTGGAGGCCTTTAGAAGGGTCCGGGGGGGCTCTAGAATGGTCTGGAGGCTTTTAGACGGATCCTGGCGTGCTGTAGAAAGGTCTGGGGACTTTTAGAAGGGTCCTGGGGTGCTCTAGAAGGGATGGGGTGCCTTAAGAGGAGGCCTGGGGGGCTCTAGAAGTGTCTGGGGGCTTATTAGAAGGGTCCTGGGGTGCTCTAGAAGGGTCTGGGGTCTTTTAGAAGGATCCGGGGAGTGTCTATAAGTGTCTGCGGCCTTTCAGAAGGGTCCTGGGGGGCTCTAGAAGGGTCTGGGGGCTTTTAGAAGGGTCCTGGGGGGGTCTAGAAGGGTCTGGGGTCTTTTAGAATGGTCCTGGGAGGCTCTAGAATGGTCTGGGTGCTTTTAGAATGGTTCTGGGTGCCTCTTGAAGGGTCTGGGGGCATTTAGAAGGGTCCTGGGGGGCTCTAGAAAGGTCTAGGGGCATTTAGAAGGATACTGGGGGGCTCTAGAAGGGTCTGGGGGCTTTTAGAATGATCCTGGGGGGCTCTAGAAGGGTCTGGTGTCTTTTCGAAGGATCCGGGGAGGGTCTAGAAGGGTCTGGGGGCTTTTAGAATGATCCTGGGGGGCTCTAGAAGGGTCTGGGGGCTTTTAGAAGGATCCGGGAAGGGTCTAGAAGGGTCTGGGAGCTTTTAGAAGGGTTCTGGGGTGCTCTAGAAGGGTCTGGGGACTTTAAGAACTGTCCTGGGATGCTCTAGAAGGTTCTGGGGGCTTTCAGAAGGGTCCAGGGGTCCTCTAGAAGGGTCTGGAGGCTTTTAGAAGGGTCCGGGGGTGCTCTAGAAGGGTCTGGGGGCTTTTAGAAGGGTCCTGGGGTGCTCTAGAAGGGTCTGGGGACTTTAAGAAGGGTCCTGGGGTGTCCTAGAAGGGACGGGGTGCCTTAAGAGGGGCCCTGGGGGGCTCTAGAAGGGTCTGGGGGCTTTTAGAAGGGTCCTGGAGTGCTCTAGAAGGGTCTGGGGGCTTTTAGAATGCTCCTGGGGATTTCTAGAAGTGTCTGGGGTCTTTTAGAAAGATCCGGGGAGTGTCTAGATGTGTCTGCGGCCTTTCAGAAGGGTCCTGGGGGGCTCTAGAAGGGTCTGGGGTCTTTTAGAAGGGTCCTGGGGGCGTCTAGAATGGTCTGGGGGCTTTTAGAATGGTCCTGGGAGGCTCTAGAAGGGTCTGGGTGCTTTTAGAAGGGTCCTGGGGCCCTCTAGAAGGGTCTGAGTGCTTTTAGAAGGGTCATGGGGGTCTCTAGAAGGGTCTGGGGGCTTTTAGAATGATCCGGGGAGGGTCTAGAAGGTTCTGGGGGCTTTTAGAAGGGTCCTGGGGGGCTCTAGAGGGGTCTTGGGGCTTTTAGAAGGGTCCCGGGGTTCTCTAGAAGGGTCTGGGGGCATTTAGAAGTATCCTGGGGGCCTCTAGAAGGGTCTGGGATCTATTAGAGTGGTCCGGGGGGGCTCTAGAAGGGTCTGGGGGTTTTTAGAAGGCTCCTGGGAGGCTCTAGAATGGTCTGGGGGCTTTTAGAATGTTCCTGGGGTTCTCTAGAAGGGTCTGGGGACTTATAGAAGGGTCCTGGGGGCCTCTAGAAGGGTCTGAGAACTATTAGAGTGGTTCGGGGGGGCTCTAGAAGGGTCTGGAGGCTTTTAGAAGGGTCTTGGGGGGCTCTAGAAGGGTCTGGGGGCTTTTAGAATGTTCCTGGAGTTCTCTAGAAGGGTCTGGGGACTTATAGAAGGGTCCTGGGGGCCTCTAGAAGGGTCTGAGAACTATTAGAGTGGTTCGGGGGGGCTCTAGAAGGGTCTGGAGGCTTTTAGAAGGGTCTTGGGGGGCTCTAGAAGGGTCTGGGGTCTTTTAGAATGATCCGGGGAGGATCTAGAAACGTCGGGGTGCTATTAGAAGGGTCCTGGGAGGCTCTACAAGGGTCTGGGGGCTTTTAGAATGATCCGGGGAGGGTCTAGAAGGGTCTGGGGGCCTTTAGAAGGGTCCTGGGGGGCTCTAGAATGGTCTGGGGGCTTTTAGAATGATCCTGGGGTGCTCTAGAAGGGTCTGGGGGCTTTTAGAATGATCCTGGGGGGCTCTAGAAGGGTCTGGGGTCTTTCGAAGGATCCGGGGAGGGTCTAGAAGGGTCTGGGGTCTTTTAGAAGGGTCCTAGGGGCCTCTAGAAGGGTCTGGGGGCTTTTAGATGGGTCCTAGGGGGCTCTAGAAGGGTCTGGGGGCTTTTAGAATGATCCTGGGGGGCTCTTGAAGGGTCTGGGGGCTTTTAGAATGATCCGGGGAGGGTCTAGAAAGGTCTGGGGGCCTTTAGAATGGTATTGGGTTGCTCTAGAAGTGTCTGGGTGCTTTTAGAAGAGACCTGGGAGGCTCTAGAAGGGTCTGGGGGCTTTTAGAAGAGTCCTGGTTGGCTCTAAAGGGTTCTGGGGGGTTTTAGAAGGGTCCTAGGGGCCTCTAGAAGGGTCTGGGGGCTTATAGAAGGGTCCTGGGATGCTCTAGATGGGTCTGGGTGCTTTTATAAGGGTCCTCGGATGCTCTAGAAGGGTCTGGGTGCTTTTAGAATTGTCCTGGGGGGCTCTAGAATGTTCTGAGGTCTTTCAGAAGGTCCTGGGGTGCTCTAGAAGGGTCTGGGTGCTTTTAGAAGGGTCCTGGGGGGCTCTAGAATGGTCGGGGGGCTTTTAGAAGGGTCCTGGGTGGCTCTAGAAGGGTCTGGGGGCTTTTAGAAGGGTCCGGGGGGGCTCTAGAAGGGTCTGGGGAATTTTAGAAGGGTCCTCGGATTCTCTAGAAGGGTCTGGGGGCTTTTAGAAAGGTCCTGGAGTGCTCTAGAACGTTCTGGGGGCTTTCAGAAGGGTCCTGGTTGTATCTAGAAGGGTCTGGGGGCTATTAGAAGGGTCCTGGGGGGCTCTAGAAGAGTCTGGGTGCCTTTAGAATGGTCCTGGGTGACTCTAGAATGTTCTGCTGGCTTTCAGAAGGGTCCTGGGGTCCTCTAGAAGGGTCTGGGGGCTTTTCGAAGGGTCCTGGGAGTCTCTAGAAGGGTCTGGGGGCTTTTAGAAGGGTCCTGGGGTGCTCTAGAATGGTCTGGGGGCTTTTAGAAGGGTCCTGGGAGGCTCTAGAAGGGTCTGGGGTCTTTTAGAAAGGTCCTGGGAGGATCTAGATGGGTCTGGGGGCTTGTAGATGGGTCCTGGGGGGCTCTAGAAGGTTCTGGGTGCTTTTAGAAGGGTCCTGGGTGGCTCTAGAAGGGTCTGGGGGCTTTTAGAAGGGTCCGGTGGAGCTCTAGAAGGGTCTGGGGGCTTTTAGAAAGGTCCTGGAGGGCTCTAGAAGGTTCTGGGGGTTTTCAGAAGGGTCCTGGGAGTCTCTAGAAGGGTCTGGGCGCTTTTAGAATTGTCCTGGGGGGCTCTAGAAGGGTCTGGGTGTCTTTAGAAGGGTCCTGGGTGACTCTAGAATGTTCTGCTGGCTTTCAGAAGGGTCCTGGGGTCCTCTAGAAGGGTCTGGGGTCTTTTAGAAGGGTCCGGGGGGGCTCTAGAATGTTCTGGGGGCTTTTAGAAGGGTCCTGGGTCCTCTAGAAAGGTCTGGGGGCTTTTAGAAAGGTCCTGGGAGGGTCTAGAAGGGTCTGGGGGCTTTTAGAAGGGTCCTGGGGGGCTCTAGAAGGGTCTGGGAGATTTTAGTAGGGTCCTGGGGGGCTCTAAAAGGGTCTGGGGTCTTTTAGAATGGTCCGGGGGGGCTCTAGAAGGGTCTGGGGGCTTTTAGAAGGGTCCTGGAGGCCTCTAGAAGGATCTGGGGGCTTTTAGATGGGTCCTGGGGTTCTCTAGAAGGGTCTGGGGGCATTTAGAAGGGTCATGATGGGCTCTAGATGGGTCTGGGGGCTTTTAGAATGATCCGGGGACGGTCTAGAAGGGTCTTTATGCTTTTTGAAGGATCCTAGGCGGCTCTAGAAGGGTCTGGGGTCTTTTAGAAAGGTCCTGGGGGGCTCTAGAAGGGTCTGGGGGCTTTTAGAATGGTCAGGGGAGGCTCTAGAAGGGTCTAGAAGCTTTTAGAAGGGTCCTGGGGGCCTCTAGAAGGGTCTGGGGGCGTTTAGAAGGGACCTGTGAGGCTCTGGAAGGGTCTGGGTGCTTTTATAAGGGTCCTGGGGGCTCCTAGAAGGGTCTGGGGGCTTTTATAATGGTCCGGGGGGGCTCTAGAAGAATCTGGGGACTTTTAGAAGGGTCCTGGTGGCATCTAGACGTGTCTGGGGGCTATTAGAAGGGTCCTGGGGTTCTCTAGAAGGGTCTGGGGGCTTGTAGAAGGGTAATGGGAGGCTCTGGAAAGGTCTGGGTGCTTTTATAAGGGTCCTGGGGGCCTGTAGAAGGGTCTGGGGGCTTTTACAAGGGTCCGGGGGGGATCTAGAAGAATCTGGGGACTTTTAGAAGGGTCCTGGGTGGCTCTAGAAGGGTCTGGGGGCTTTTAGAAGGGTCCGGGGGGGCTCTAGAAGGGTCTGGGGAATTTTAGATGGGTCCTCGGATTCTCTAGAACGGTCTGGGGGCTTTTAGAAGGGTCCTGGAGGGCTCTAGATGGTTCTGGGGGCTTTCAGAAGGGTCCTGGGGGGCTCTAGAAAAGTCTGGTTGCTTTTAGAAGGGTCCTGGGGGTCTCTAGAAGGGTCTGGGTGCTTTTATAAGGGTCCGGGGAGCCTCTAGAAGGGTCTGGGTGATTTTAGAAAGGTCCTGGGGGGCTCTAGAAGGGTCTGGGGGCTTTTAGAATGGTCCGGGGGGGCTCTAGAAGGGTCTGGGGAATTTTAGAAGGGTCCTCGGATTCTCTAGAAGGGTCTGGGGGCTTTTAGAAGGGTCCTGGAGGGCTCTAGATAGTTCTGGGTGCTTTCAGAAGGGTCCTGGGGGTCTCTAGAAGGGTCTGGGGCCTTTTAGAAGGGTCCTGGGGGGCTCTAGAAGGGTCTGGGTGCCTTTAGAATGGTCCTGGGTGACTCTAGAATGTTCTGCTGGCTTTCAGAAGGGTCCTGGGGTCCTCTAGAAGGGTCTGGGGGCTTTTGGAAGGGTCCTGGGTGGCTCTAGAAGGGTCTGGGGGCTTTTAGAAGGGTCCTGGGGTGCTCTAGAATGGTCTGGGGGTTTTTAGAAGGGTCCTGGGAGGCTCTAGAAGGGTCTGGGGGCTTTTAGAAAGGTCCTGGGTGGCTCTAGAAGGGTCTGGGTGCTTTTCGAAGGGTCCTGGGATTCTCTAGAAGGGTCTGGGGGCTTATAGAAGGGTCCTGGGAGGCTCTAGATGGGTCTGGGTGCTTTTAGAAGGGTCCTGGGATGCTCTAGAAGGGTCTTGGGGCTTGTAGAAGGGTCTTGGGGGGCTCTAGAAGGTTCTCGGTGCTTTTAGAAGGGTCCTGGGTGGCTCTAGAAGGGTCTGGGTGCTTTTAGAAGGGTTCGGGGGGGCTCTAGAAGGGTCTGGGTGCTTTTAGAAGTGTCCTGTAGTGATCTAGAAGGGTCTGGGGAATTTTAGAAGGGTCCTCGGATGCTCTAGAAGGGTCTGGGTGCTTTTAGAAGGGTCCTGGAGGGGTCTAGAAGGTTCTGGGGCTTTCAGAATGGTCCTGGGGGTCTCTAGAAGGGTCTGGGCGCTTTTAGAAGGGTCCTGGGAGGCTCTAGAAGGGTCTGGGTGCCTTTAGAAAGGTCCTGGGTTACTCTAGAATGTTCTGCTAGCTTTCAGATGGGTCCTGGGGTCATCTAGAAGGGTCTCGGGTCTTTTAGAAGGGTCCGGGGGGGCTCTAGAAGGGTCTGGGGACTTTTAGAAGGGTTCTGGGGTGCTCTAGAAGGGACTGGGTTCCTTAAGAGGGGCCCTTGGTGCCTCTTGAATGGTCTGGGGGCATTTAGAAGGGTCCTGGGGGACTCTAGAAGGGTCTAGGGACTTTTAGAAGGGTACTGGGGGGCTCTAGAAGGGTCTGGGGGCTTTTAGAATGATCCTGGGGGGCTCTAGAATGGTCTGGGGGCTTTTCGAAGGATCCGGGGAGGGTCTAGAAAGGTCTGGGTGCTTTTTGAAGGATCCTAGGGGGCTCTAGAAGGGTCTGGTTGCTTTTAGAAAGGTACTGGGAGGCTCTAGAAGGGTCGGGGTGCTTTTATAAGGGTCCGGGGAGCCTCTAGAAGGGTCTGGGTGATTTTAGAAAGGTCCTGGGTGGCTCTAGAAGGGTCTAGAGGCTTTTAGACGGGTCCTGGGGGCCTCTAGAAGGGTCTGGGTGCTTTTAGAAGGGTCTGGGTGGCTCTAGAAGTGTCTGGGGGCTTGTAGAAGGGTCCTGGGGGGCTCTAGAAGGGTCTGGGGGCTTTTAGAAGGGTCCTGGGGGCTTCTAGAAGGGTCTGGGAGCTTTTAGAATGGTCCTGGGGGGCTCTAGAAGTGTCTGGGGGCTTTTAGAAGGGTCCTGGGGTGCTCTAGAAGGATCTGCGGGCTTTTAGATGGGTCCTGGGGTGCTCTAGAAGGGTCTTGGGGCATTTAGAAGGGTCCTGAGGGGCTCTAGAAGGGTCTGGGGCCTTTTAGATTGATCCGGGGACGGTCTAGAAGGGTCTTTATGCTTTTTGAAGGATCCTAGGCGGCTCTAGAAGGGTCTGGGGTCTTTTAGAAGGGTCCTGGGGGGCTCTAGAAGGGTCTGGGGGCTTTTAGAATGGTCCTGGGAGGCTCTAGAAGGGTCTGGGGGCTTTTAAAAGTGTTCTGAGGGGCTCTAGAAAGGTCTAGAGGCTTTTAGAAGGGTCCTGGGGGCCTCTAGAAGTGTCTGGGGGCGTTTAGAAGGGAAATGTGAGGCTCTGAAAGGGTCTGGTTGCTTTTATAAGGGTCCTGGGGGCCTCTAGAAGGGTCTGGGGGCTTTTACAAGGGTCCGGGGGGGCTCTAGAAGGGTCTGGGGACTTTTAGAAGGGTCCTGGTGGCCCCTAGACGGGTCTGGGGGCTATTAAATGGGTCCTGGGGGGCTCTAGAAGGGTCTGGGTGCTTGTAGAAGGGTCCTGGGGGGGTCTAGAACGGTCTGGGGGCTTTTAGAATGATCCTGGGGGGCTCTAGAAGGGTCTGGGGGCTTTTAGATGGGTCCTAGGGGGCTCTAGAAGGGTCAGGGGGCTTTTAGAATGATCCTGGGGGGCTCTAGAAGGGTCTGGGGGCTTTTAGAATAATCCAGGGACTGTCTAGAAGGGTCTGGGTGCTTTTAGAAATATCCTAGGGGGCTCTAGAAGGGTCTGCGGTCTTTTAGAATGATCCGGGGAGGGTCTAGAAGTGTCTGGGTGCTTTTAGAAGGGTCCTGGGGGTCTCTAGAAGGGTCTGGTGGCATTTAGAAGGGTCCTGGGAGGCTCTGGAAGGGTCTGGGTGCTTTTATAAGGGTCCGGGGAGCCTCTAGAAGGGTCTGGGTGCTTTTGGAAAGGTCCTGGAGTGCTCTAGAAGGGTCTAGAGGCTTTTAGACGGGTCCTGGTGTGCTCTAGAAGGGACGGGGGGGGCTTAAGAAGGGCCCTGGGGCCTCTAGAAGGGTCTGGGGGCTTTTAGAAGAGTCCTGGGGGTCTCTAGAAGGGTTTGGAAGTTTTTAGAAGCGTCCTGGGGGCTCTAGAAGGGTCTGGGGGCTTTTAGAAGGGTCCTGGGGGGCTCTAGAAGGGTCTGGGGTCTTTTATACTGTCCTGGGGGTCTGTAGAAGGGTCTGGGTGCTTTTAGAAGGGTCCTGTGGGGCTCTAGAAGGATCTGGGGGCTTTCAGAAGGGTCGTGGGGGCCTCTAGAAGGGTCTAGGGGCTCTTAGAAGGGTCCTGGGGGTCTGTAGAAGGGTCTGGGGGCTTTCAGAAGGGTCCTGGGGGACTCTAGAAGGGTCTGGGTGCTTTTAGAAGGGTCCTGGGGGGCTCTAGAAGGGTCTGGAGGCTTTTAGAAGGGTCTTGGCGTGCTCTAAAATGGTCTGGTGGCCTTAAGATGGGCCCTGGGTACATCTAGAAGGGTCTGGGGGCTTTTAGAAGGGTCCTGGGAGGATCTAGAAGGGTATGGGGGCTTTTAGAAGGATCCGGGGAGGGTCTAGAAGGGTCTGGGGGCTTTTAGAAGGGTCCTGGTTGCCTCTAGAAGGGTCTCGGGACTTTTAGAAGGGTCCTGGGGGCCTCTAGAAGGGTCTGGGGTCTTTTAGAATGGTCCTGGGGTGCTCTAGAAGGGTCTGGGGGCTTTTAGATGTGTCCTGGGGGGCTCTAGAATGGTCTGCGGGCTTTTAGAATGATCCTGGGGGGCTCTAGAAGGGTCTGGGGGCTTTTAGAATGATCCGGGGACGGTCTAGAAGGGTCTTTATGCTTTTTGAAGGATCCTAGGGTGCTCTAGAATGGTCTGGGGTCTTTTAGAAGTGTCCTGGGGGGTTTTGAAGGGTCTGGGGGCATTTAGAATGGTCCTGGGAGGCTCTAGAAGGGTCTGGGTGCTTTTAGAAGGGTCCTGGGGGGCTCTAGAAGGGTCTAGAGGCTTTTAGAAAGGTCCTGGGTGCCTCTAGAAGGGTCTGGGGGCGTTCAGAAGGGTCCTGGGAGGCTCTGGAAGGGTCTGGGTGCTTTTATAAGGGTCCTGGGGGCCTCTAGAAGTGTCTGGTGGCTTTTACAAGGGTCCGGGGGGGCTCTAGAAGGGTCTGGGGACTTTTAGAAGGGTCCTGGTGGCCTCTAGACAAGTCTGGGGGCTATTAGAAGGGTCCTGGGGGCTTGTAGAAGGGTCCTGGGGGGGGCTAGAATGGTCTGGGGTCTTTTAGAAGGGTCCTGGGTGGCTCTAGGAGGTTCTGGGGGCTTTCAGAATGGTCCTGGGGGTCTCTAGAAGGGTCTGGGTGCTTTTAGAACGGTCCTGGGGGGCTCAAGAATGGTCTGGGTGCTTTTAGAAGGGTCCTGTGGGGCTCTAGAAGGTTCTGGGGGCTTTCAGAAGGGTCCTGGGGGCCTCTAGAAGGGTCTAGGGGCTTTTAGAAGGGTCCGGGGGGGGCTCTAGAAGGGTCTGGGGGCTTTTAGAAGGGTCCTGGGGTGCTCTAGAAGGGTCTGGGGGCTTTTAGAAGGGTCCTGGGCTGCTCTAGAAGGGACGGGGCTGCTTAAGAGGGGCCCTGGGGCCTCTAGAAGGGTCTGGGGGCTTTTAGAAGGGTCCTGGGGGGCTCTAGAAGGGTCTGGAAGTTTTGAGAAGGGTCCTGGGGGGCTCTAGAAGGGTCTGGGGGCTTTTAGAAGTGTCCTGGGGTGCTCTAGAATGGTCTGGGATCTTTTAGAAGGGTCCTGGGGGGCTCTAGAAGGGACGAGGTGGCTTAAGAGGGGCCCTGGGTCCTCTAGAAGGGTCTGGGGGCTTTTAGAAGGGTCCTGGGGGGCTCTAGAAGGGTCTGGGGGCTTTTAGAAGGGTCCTGGGATCCTCTAGAAGGGTCTCGGGGCTTTTAGAAGGATCCGGGGAGGGTCTAGAAGGGTCTGGGGGCTTTTAGAAGGGTCTTGGGAGGCTCTAGAAGGGTCTGGGGCCTTTTCAAAGGAACCTGAACGTCTCCAGAAGGGTCTGGGGGCTTTTGGAAGGGTCCTTGGGGGCTCTAGAATGGTCTGGGTCCTTTGTACTTAGCTGGCAGGGGAGACACCCTGATCAAGCAGGTGCTTTTCCCAGGCCAGGCTCATCCTTTGCACTCCGGGTGTGCTGAGCCCTGCGAATTCCCCAAATGTGCAAAATTAAAATTTTTGCTCTAGAAGCACCCAGACCCTTCTAGAGCCCCCCAGGAACCTTCTAAAAGCACCCAGACACTTTTAGAGCCCCCAGTGTGCTTCTCAAAGCCCCCGGACTTTCTAGAGCCCCCCAAAACCTTATAAAGGCCCCCAAAATCTTATAAAGCCCCCCAGGCCCTACTAAACCCCCTTAGGACCCTTCTACAATACCCTAGACCCTTCTAGAGCCACCGAGGACCCTTCTAAAAGACCCCAAACCCTTCCGGAGCCCCTTAGGAACCTTTTTAGAGACCCTAGACCCTCCTAGATCCTTCAAGGACTCTTCTAAAAGCCCCCAGATACTTCTAGGGGTTAGAGGCAGGGTTAGGGTTAGGGTTAGGGTTAGGGTTAGGGTTAGAGTTAGGGTTAGGGTTAGGGTTAGGGTTAGGGTTAGGGTTAGGGTTAGGGTTAGGGTTAGGGTTAGGGTTAGGGTTAGGGTTAGAGTTAAGATTAGGGTTAGGGTTAGGGTTAGAGTTAGGGTTAGGGTTAGGGTTAGGGTTAGGGTTAGGGTTATGGTTAGAGTTAGGGTTAGGGTTAGAGTTAAGATTAGGGTTAGGGTTAGGGTTAGAGTTAGGGTTAGGGTTAGGGTTAGGGTTAGGGTTAGGGTTAGGGTTAGGGTTAGGGTTAGGGTTAGGGTTAGGGTTAGGGTTAGAGTTAGGGTTAGGTTTAGGGTTAGGGTTAGGTTTAGGGTTAGGGTTAGGGTTAGGGTTAGGGTTAGGGTTTGGGTTTGTGTTAGAGTTAGGGTTAGACTAAGAGTTAGGGTTAGGGATAGGGTTAGGAACCTTTTTTAGCCCTACAGGACCCATCTAAAAGCACTCAGACCATTCAACATCCCCTCAGGACCCTCCTAACTGTCCCCAGATCATTCTAGAGCCCACCAGGACCCTTCTAAAAGACCCAGACCCCTCTAGAGCCCCCCAAGACCATTCTAAAAGCCCCCAGACCCTTCTAGAGCCCCCCAGGACCCTTCTAATAGACCCCAGAGCCTTCTAGATGCCCCCAGGACGCTTCTAAAAGCCCTAACACCCTTCTAGAGCCCCCCAGGACCCTTCTAAAAGCCTCCAGACACTTCTAGAGCTCCCCAGGACCCTTCTAAAATCCCCCAGACCCTTCTAGAGGCCCCCAGGGCCCCTCTAATGGTCCCCAGACCCTTCTAGAGCCCCCCAGGACCCATCTAAAAGCACCCAGACCCTTCTACATCCCCACAGAACCCTTCTAAAAGCCCCCAGACCCTTCTAGAGCCACCCAGGTCCCTTCTAAAAGCACCCAGACCCTTCTAGATGCACCCAGGACCCTTCTGAAAGCACCCAGACCCTTCTAGACCATCCCCGGATCATTCTAAAAGCACCCAGACCCATCTAGAGCCCACCAGGACTCTTCTAAAACCCTCCAGACCCTTCTAGTGGCCCCCAGGACCCTTCTGAATGCCCCCAGACCCTTCTAGACCCCCCAGGACCCTTCTAAAAGCCTCCAGACCCTTCTAGAGCTCCCCAGGACCCTACTAAATGCACCCAGACATTTCTAGCGCCCCCCAGGACCCTTCTAAAAGCCCCCAGACCCATCTAGAGCTCCCCAGGACCCTTCTAAAAGCCCCCAGACCATTCTAGAGCCCCCCAGGACCCTTCTAAAAGCACCCAGACCCTTCGAGAGCCCCACAGGACCCTTCTAAAAGCCACCAGACCCTTCTAGACCCTCCCCGAATCCTTCTAAAAGCACTCAGACCCTTCTAGAGACACGCAGGACCCTTCTAAAAGCCCCCAGACCCTTCTAGAGCCTCCCAGGACCATTCTAAAAGCCCCCAGACAATTCTAGAGCTCCCCAGGACCCTTCTAAAATCCCCCAGACCCTTCTAGAGGACCCCAGTGCCCCTCTAATGTTCCCCAGACCCATCTAGAGCCCCCAAGGACCCTTCTAAAAGCCCCCAGAGCCTTCTAGACCCTCCCTGGATCCTTCTAATAGCACCCAGACCCTTATAGAGCCCCCCAGGACCCTTCTACAAGACCTCCGAACCCTTCTAGAGCCTCTACGGACCCTTCTAAAAGCCCCCGGACCCTTCTAGAGCCCCCCAGGACCCATCTAAAAGCACCCAGACCCTTCTAGAGCCCCCCAGGACCCTTCTAAAAGAACCCAGACGCTTCTAGATCACCACAGGACCCTTCTAAAAGCCCCCAGACCCTTCTAGACCCTCCCCGAATCCTTCTAAAACACCCAGACCCTTCTAGAGCCTCCCAGGACCCTTCTAATATCCCGCAGACATTTCTAGAGGCCCCCAGGACCCTTCTAAGAGCACCCAGACCCTTCTAGAGCCCCCCAGGACCCTTCTAAAAGCCCCCAGACCCTTCTATATTCCCCCAGGACCCTTCTAAAAGACTCCAGACCCTTCTAGAGCTCCCCAGGACCCTTCTAAAATCCCCCAGACCCTTCTAGAGGACGCCAGGGCTCCTCTAATGGTCCCCAGACCCTTCTAGAGCCCCCAAGGACCCTTCTAAAAGCCCCCAGAGCCTTCTAGACCCTCCCCGGATCCTTCTAATTGCACCCAGACCCTTCTAGAGCCCCCCAGGACCCTTCTAAAAGGCCCCAGACCCTTCTAGAGCCTCCACGGACACTTCTAAAAGTAACCAGACCCTTCTAGAGCCTCCCAGGACCCTTTTAAAATCCCTCAGACACTTCTAGAGGACCCCAGGACCCTTCTAAAATACCACAGAGCCTTCAAGATGCCCCCAGGACAATTCTAAAAGACCTCAACCCTTCTAGAGCCCCCCAGGAACCTTCTAAAAGCCCCCAGACCCTTCTAGAGACCCGCAGGACCCTTCTAATAGCACTCAGACCCTTCTAGAGTCTACCAGGACCCTTCTAAAAGCACCCAGACCTTTCTAGAGCTCCCCAGGACCATTCTAAACTCCCCCAGACCCTTCCAGAGCCCCCCAGGACGCTTCTAAATGCCCCCAGGCCCATCTAGAGCACCCCAGGACTCTTCTAAAAGCCTCCAGTCCCTTCTAGAGGCCCCCAGGACCCTTCTGAATGCCCCCAGACCCTTCTAGAGCCCCCCAGGACTCTTCTAAAAAGACCCCAGACCATTCCAGAGGCCCTCAGGACCCTTCTGAAAGCGACCAGACCCTTCTAGAGCAACCCAGAACCCTTCTAAATGCACCCAGACACTTCTAGCGCCACCCAGGACCCTTCTAAAAGCCCCCAGACCCTTCTAGCGCTCCCCAGGACCCTTCTAAAAGACCCCAGACACTTCTAGACCCACCAGGACCCTTCTAAAAGCACCCAGACCCTTCTAGAGCCCCCCAGGACACTTCTAACAGCCCCCAGACCATTCTAGACCCACCCCGAATCCTTCTAAAAGCGCCCAGACCATTCTAGAACCTCCCAGGACCCTTCTAAAAGGCCGCAGACACTTCTAGAGGACCCCAGGACCCTTCTAAAAGACCCCAGACCCTTCTAGAGGCCCCCCAGGACCCTTCTAAAAGCCCCCAGACCCTTCTAGAGACCCGCAGGACCCTTTTAAATGCCACCACACCCTTCTAGAGTCTACCAGGACCCTTCAAAAAGCCCCCAGACCCTTCTAGAGCTGCCCAGGACCCTTCTAAACTCCTCGAGACCCTTCTAGAGGTCCCCAGGGCTCCTCTAATGGTCCCCAGACCATTCTAGAGCCCCCAAGGACCCTTCTAAAAGCCTCCAGACCCTTCTAGAGACACGCAGGACCCTTCTAAAAGACCCCAGACCATTCTAGAGCCTTCCAGGACCCTTCTAAAAGCCCCCAGACAATTCTAGAGCTCCCCAGGACCCTTCTAAAATCTCCCAGACCCTTCTAGAGGACCCCAGTGCCCCTCTAATGGTCCCCAGACCCTTCTATAGCCCCCAAGGACCCTTCTAAAAGCTCCCAGACCCTTCTAGGCCCTCCCAGGATCCTTCTAATAGCACCCAGACCCTTCTAGAGCCCCCCAGGACCCTTCTAAAATCCCCCAGACCCTTCTAGAGCCTCCACGGACGCTTCTGAAAGCCCCCGGACCCTTCCAGAGCCCCCCAGGACCCATCTAAAGCCCCCAGACCCTTCTACTGCCCCACAGGACCATTCTAAAAGCCCCCAGACCCTTCTAGAGCCACCCAGGACCCTTCTAAAAGCCCCCAGACCCTTCTAGAGGCCCCCAGGACCCATCTAAAAGCCCCCAGAGCTTTCTAGAGGCCCACTGGACCCTTCAAAAAGCCCCCAGACCCTTCTAGAGCCTCCCAGGACCATTCTAAAAGCCCCCAGACCCTTCTAGAGCCTCCCAGGACCCTTCTAAAAGCACCCAGACCCTTCTAGAGCCCCCCAGGACCATTCTAAAAGCGCCCAGACACTTCTAGAGCCTCGCACGACCCTTCTAAAAGCCCCCAGACCCTTCTAGAGAACCTACAGGACCCTTCTAAAAGCCCACAGACCCTTCTAGCGTCTCCCAGGACCCTTCTAAAAACACCCAGACCCTTCTAGAGCTCCCTAGGACCCTTCTCAAAGACCCCAGAGCCTTCTAGAGTCCTCCAGGGCCCTTCTAAAAGCCCCCAGACCCTTCTAGAGACCCGCAGGACCCTTCTAAAAGCACCCAGACCCTTCTAGATTCCCCCAGGACCCTTGTAAAAGCCCCCAGACCCTTCTAGAGCTCCTCAGGACCCTTCTACAATCCCCCAGACCCTTCTAGAGGAACCCAGGGCTCTCCTAATGGTCCCCAGACCCTTCTAGAGCCACCAAGGACCCTTCTAAATGCCCCCAGAGCCTTCTAGACCCTCCCCGGATCCTTCTAATAGCCCCCAGACCCTTCTAGAGCCCCCCAGGACCCTTCTAAAAGGACCAAGACCCTTCTAGAGCCTCCACGGACCATTCTAAAAGCCCCCGGACCCTTCTAGAGCCCCCCAGGACCTATCTAAAAGCCCCCAGACCCTTCTACAGCCCTACAGGACCCTTCTAAAAGCCCCCAGACCCTTCTAGAGCCACCCAGGACCTTTCTGAAAGCACCCAGACCCTTCTAGAGGCCCCCAGGACCCTTCTGAAAGCACCCAGACCCTTCTAGATCTCCCAAGGACCCTTCTAAAAGCCGCCAGACACTTCTAGAGCCTCCCCGGATCCTTCTAAAATCCTCCAGACATTTGTAGAGCCCCCCAGGACCCTTCTAAAAGCACCCAGACCCTTCTAGACCATCCCCGGATCCTTCTAAAACCACCCAGACCCATCTGGATCCTCCCAGGACCTTTCTAAAAGCCCCCAGACCATTCTAGATGACCCAGGACTCTTCTAAAAGCCCCCAGACCCTTCTAGAGCCCCCCAGGACCCTTCTGAAAGCCCCCAGACCCTTCTAGAGCCCCCCAGGACCTTTCTAAATGACCCCAGACCCATCTAGAGCCCCCCAGGACTCTTCTAATAGATTCCAGACCCTTCTAGAGGCCCGAAGGACCCTTCTGAATGCCCCCAGACCATTCTATAGCCACCTAGGACCCTTCTATAAAGCCTCCAGACCCATCTAGAGGCCCCCAGGACCCTTCTAAAAGCCCCCAGAACGTTCTAGAGACACCCAGGACCCTTCTAAAAGCACCCAGACACTTCTAGCGCCCTCAGGACCCTTCTAAAAGCCCCAAGACCCTTCTAGAGCTCCCCAGGACCCTTATAAAAGCCCCCAGACCCATCTAGACCCCCCCAGGACTCTTCTAAAAGTATCCAGACCCTTCTAGAGCCCCCCAGGACCATTCTAAATGTCCCCAGACCCATCTAGACCCCCCCAGGACTCTTCTAAAAGAATCCAGACCCTTCTAGAGGCCCCCAGGACCCTTCTGAATGCCCCCAGACCCTTCTAGAGCCCCCCAGAACTCTTCTAAAAGCCTCCAGACCCTTCTAGAGGCCCCCAGGACCCTTCTGAAAGCCCCCAGACCCTTCTAGAGCTCCCCAGGACTTTTCTAAATGCACCCAGACACTTTTAGCGCCACCCAGGACCCTTCTAAAAGCCCCCAGACCCTTCTAGAGCTCCCCAGGACCCTTCTAAATGCACCCAGACACTTTTAGCGCCACCCAGGACCCTTCTAAAAGACCCCAGACCCTTCTAGAGCCCCCCAGGACCCTTCTAAAAGCACCCAGACCCTTCTAGAGCCCCACAGGACCCTTCTAAATGCCCCCAGACTCTTCTAGACCCTCCCCGAATCCTTCTAAAAGCACCCAGACCATTCCAGAGCCTCCCAGGACCCTTCTAAAATCCCTCAGACACTTCTAGAGGCCCACAGGACACTTCTAAAAGCCCCCAGAGCCTTCTAGATGCCCCCAGGACCATTCTAAAAGCCCTCACACCCTTCTAGAGCACCCCAGGACCCTTCTAAAAGCACCCAGACCCTTCTAGAGCCCCCCAGGACCCTTCTAAAAGCCCCCAGACCCTTCTAGAGACCCGCAGGACCCTTCTAAATGCCCACAGACCCTTCTAGAGTCTCCCAGGACCCTTCTAAAAGCTCCCAGACCCTTCTAGAGCTCCCCAGTACCCTTCTAAAATACCCCAGACCCCTCTAGAGGCCCCCAGGGCTCCTCTAGTGGTCCCCACACCCTTCTAGAGCCCCCAAGGACCCTTCTAAAAGCCCCCAGACCCTTCTAGAGCCTCCCAGGACCTTTCTAAAAGCCCCCAGACAATTCTAGACCTCTCGAGGACCCTTCTAAAATCACCCAGACCATTCTAGAGGCTCCCAGTGCCCCTCTAATGGTCCCCAGACCCTTCTAGAGCCCCCAAGGACCCTTCTAAAAGCCCCCAGACCCTTCTATAGCCACCTAGGACCATTCTAAAAGCACCCAGACCCTTCTAGAGGCCCCTAGGACCCTTCTAAAATCCCCCAGACCCTTCTAGAGCCCCCCAGGACCCTTCTAAATGCCCCCAGACCCTTATAGAGCCCCCCCGGACCCTTCTAAAAGCATTCAGACTATTCTAGAGGACCGCAGGACCCTTCTAAAATCCCCCAGACCCTTCTAGAACACCCCAGGACCCTTCTAAATGCCCCCAGACCCTTCTAGAGCCTCCCAGGACCCTTCTAAACGCCCCCAGACCCTTCTAGAACCTCCCCGGATCCTTCTAAAAGTACCCAGACCCATCTGGATCCTCCCAGGACCCTTCTAAAAGACCCCAGACCCTTCTAGAGGCCCCAAGAACCCTTCTATATGCCCCCAGACCTTTCTAGAGGCCCCCAGGATCCTTCTAAAATCCCCCAGACCCTTCTAGAGCACCCCAGGACCCTTATAAATGCCCCCAGACCCTTCTAGAGCCCCCCAGGACCTTCTAAAAGCCTCCAGACTTTTCTAGAGGCCCGCAGGACCCTTCTGAAAGCCCCCAGACCCTTCTAGATCCGCCCAGGACCCTTCTAAAAGCCCCCAGACCATTCTAGAGCCCCCCATAACTCCTCTAAAAGCCCCCAGACCCTTCTAGAGAAGCCCAGGGCCCCTATAAAAGCACCCAGACCCTTCTAGAGCTCCCCAGGACCCTTCTAAAATCCCTCAGACCCTTCTAGAGCCCCCCAGGACCCTTCTAAAATCCCCCAGACCCTTCTAGAACCGCCCAGGACCTTTCTAAAACCACCCAGACCGATCTAGACCCTCCCCGGATCCTTCTAAAAGCCCCCACACCCTTCTAGAGCCACCCAGGACCCTTCAAAAAGACTCCAGACCATTCTAGAACCCCCCCAGGACCCTTTTAAAAGCCCCCAGACCCTTCTAGAGATTCCACGTATCCTTCTAAAAGCCCCCACACCCTTCTAGAGCCCCCCAGGACCCTTCTAAATGCCCCCAGACCAATCTAGAGCCCCCCAGGACTCTTCTAAAAGCATCCAGTCCCTTCTAGAGGCCACCAGGACCGTTCTGAATGCCCCCAGACCATTCTAGAGCCCATCAGGACCATTCTAAAAGCCTCCAGACCCTTCTACATGCCCCCAGGACCATTCTGAAAGCCCCCAGACCCTTCTAGAGCTCCCCAGGACCCTTCCAAATACACCCAAACACTTCTAGCGACCCCCAGGACCCTTCTGAAAGCCAAAGACCCTTCTAGAGGCCCCCAGGACTATTCTAAAAAGCCCCAGACCCTTCTAGAGCCCCCCAGTACCAGTCTAAAAGAACCCAGACCCTTCTAGAGCTCCACAGGACACTTCTAATAGCCCCAGACCCTTCTAGACCCTCCCCGAATCCTTCTAAAAGCACCCAGACCCTTCTAGAGCCTCCCCGGAACCTTTCTAAAAGGCCGCAGACAATTCTAGAGGCCCCCAGGACCCTTCTAAAAGCACCCAGAGACTTCTAGATGCACCCAGGACCATTCTAAAAGCCCTCACACTCTTCTAGAGCCCAGCAGGACCCTTCTAAAAGCCGCCAGACCCTTCTAGAACCCCCCAGGACCCTTCTAAAAGCCCCCAGACGCTTCTAGAGACACGCAGGACCCTTCTAAATGCACCCAGACCCTTCTAGATTCTCCCAGGACCCTTCTAAAAGCCCCCAGACCCTTCTAGAGGCCCCTAGGGCCCCTCTAATGGTCCCCAGACACTTCTAGAGCACCAAGGACCCTTCTAAAAGCCCCCAGACCCTTCTAGAGACCCGCAGGACCCTTCTAAATGCCCCCAGACCTTTCTAGAGGCACCCAGGATCATTCTAAAATCCCCCAGACCCTTCTAGAGCCCCCCAGGACACTTCTAAATGCCCCCAGACCCTTCTAGAGCCCCCCAGGACCCTTCTAAAAGCCCCCAGACCCTTCTAGAGCTCCCCAGGACCCGTCTAAAATACCCAAGACCCTTCTAGAGGTCCCCAGGGCCCCTCTAGTAGTCCCCAGACCCTTCTAGAGCCCCCAAGGACCATTCTAAAAGCCCCCAGACACTTCAAGAGCTCCCCAGAACCCTTCTAAAATCCCCCAGACCCTTCTAGAGGCACCTATGGCCCCTCTAATTGTCCCCAGACCCTTCTAGAGCCCCCCAGGACCCTTCTAAAAGCCCCCAGACCCTTCTAGAGACCCGCAGGACCCTTCTAAAAGACCCCAGACCCTTGTAGACGATCCCTGGATCCTTCTAATAGCCCCCAGACCCTTCTAGAGCCCCCCAGGACCCTTCTAAAAGTCCCCAGACCCTTCTAGACCCTCCCTGGATCCTTCTAAAAGCACCCAGACCCTTCTAAAGCCTCCCAGGACCCTTATAAAATCCCTCAGACCATTCTAGAGCCCCCCAGGACCCTTCTAAAAGCTCCCAGACCCTTCTAGAGACCCGCAGGACCCATCTAAATGCCCCCATACCCTTCTAGAGTTTCCCAGGACCCTTCTAAAAGCCCCCAGACCCTTCTAGAGCTCCCCAGGACCCTTCTAAAATACCCCAGACTCTTCTAGAGGCCTCCAGGTCCCCTCTAGTGGTCCCCAGACAGTTCTAGAGCCCCCAAGGACCATTCTAAAAGCCCCCAGACCATTCTAGATGCCCCTAGGGCCCCTCTAATGGTCCCCAGACCCTTCTAGAGCCCCAAGGACCCTTCTAAAAGCCCCCAGACCCTTCTAGAGACCCGCAGGACCCTTCTAAATGCCCCCAGACCTATCTAGAGGCCCCCAGGATCCTTCTAAAATAACCCAGACCCTTCTAGAGCCCCCCAGGACACTTCTAAATGCCCCCAGACCCTTCTAGAGCCCCCCAGGACCATTCTAAAAGCCCTCAGACCCTTCTAGAGCCTCCCAGGACCCTTCTGAAAGCCCCCAGACCCTTCTAGATGCGCCCAGGACCCTTCTAAAAGACCCCAGACCATTCTAGAGCCCCCCAGGACTCTTCTAAAAGCCCCCAGACCCTTCTAGAGAAGTCCAGGGCCCTTCTAAAAGCACCCAGACCCTTCTAGAGCTCCCCAGGACCCTTCTAAAATCCCTCAGACCCTTCTAGAGCCCCCCAGGATCCTTCTAAAATCCCCCAGACCCTTCTAGAACCCCCCAGGACCATTCTAAAACCACCCAGACCATTCTAGACCCTCCCCGGATCCTTCTAAAAGCACACAGACCCTTCTAGAACCTCCCAGGACCCTTCTAAAATCCATCAGACCATTCTAGAGCCTCCCAGGACCCTTCTAAAAGCCCCCAGATCCTTCTAGAGACCCGCAGGACCCTTCTAAAAGCCTCCAGACCCTTCTAGAGCAACCCAGGACCCTTCTAAAAGCCCCCAGACCCTTCTAGAAATTCCACGTATCCTTCTAAAAGCCCCCAGACCCATCTAGATCCCCCCAGGACCCTTCTAAATGCACCCAGACCCATCTAGAGCCCCCCAGGACCCTTCTAAAAGCATCCAGTCCTTTCTAGAGGCCACCAGGACCGTTCTGTATGCCCCCAGACCCTTCTAGAGCGCTCCAGGACCCTTCTAAAAGCCTCCAGACCCTTCTACATGCCCCCAAGACCCTTCTGAAAGCCCCCAGACCCTTCTAGAGCTCCCCAAGACCCTTCCAAATACACCCAGACACTTCTAGCGAACCCCAGGATCATTCTGAAAGCCCCAGACCCTTCTAGAGCTCCCCAGGACTCTTCTAAAAGGTCCCAGAGCCTTCTAGAGCCCCCCAGGAATCGTCTAAAAGACCCCAGACCCTTCTAGAGCTCCACAGGACCCTTCTAAAAGCCCCAGACCCTTCTAGACCCTAACCGGATCCTTCTAAAAGCACCCAGACCCTACTAGAACCTCCCCGGACCCTTCTACAACTCCTCAGACACTTCTAGAGGCCCCCAGGACCCTTCTAAAAGCACCCAGAGATTTCTAGATGCACCCAGGACCATTCTAAAAGCTCTCACACCCTTCTAGAGCCCCCCAGGACCCTTCTAAAAGCCGCCAGACCCTTCTAGAGCCCCACAGGACCCTTCTAAAAGCCCTCAGACCCTTCTAGAGACACGCAGGACACTTCTAAATGCCCCCAGACCCTTCTAGAGCCCCCCAGGACCATTCTAAAAGCCCTCAGACCCTTCTAGAGCTCCCCAGGACCCTTCTGAAAGCCCCCAGACCCTTCTAGATGCCCCCAGGACCCTTCTAAAAGACCCCAGACCATTCTAGAGCCCCCCAGGACTCTTCTAAAAGCCCCCAGACCCTTCTAGAGAAGTCCAGGGCCCTTCTAAAAGCACCCAGACCCTTCTAGAGCTCCCCAGGACCCTTCTAAAATCCCTCAGACCCTTCTAGAGCCCCCCAGGATCCTTCTAAAATCCCCAGACCCTTCTAGAACCCCCAGGACCATTCTAAAACCACCCAGACCATTCTAGACCCTCCCCGGATCCTTCTAAAAGCACACAGACCCTTCTAGAACCTCCCAGGACCCTTCTAAAATCCATCAGACCATTCTAGAGCCTCCCAGGACCCTTCTAAAAGCCCCCAGATCCTTCTAGAGACCCGCAGGACCCTTCTAAAAGCCTCCAGACCCTTCTAGAGCTACCCAGGACCCTTCTAAAAGCCCCCAGACCCTTCTAGAAATTCCACGTATCCTTCTAAAAGCCCCCAGACCCATCTAGATCCCCCCAGGACCCTTCTAAATGCACCCAGACCCATCTAGAGCCCCCCAGGACCCTTCTAAAAGCATCCAGTCCTTTCTAGAGGCCACCAGGACCGTTCTGTATGCCCCCAGACCCTTCTAGAGCGCTCCAAGACCCTTCTGAAAGCCCCCAGACCCTTCTAGAGCTCCCCAAGACCCTTCCAAATACACCCAGACACTTCTAGCGACCCCCAGGATCATTCTGAAAGCCCCAGACCCTTCTAGAGCTCCCCAGGACTCTTCTAAAAGGCCCCAGAGCCTTCTAGAGCCCCCCAGGAATCGTCTAAAAGACCCCAGACCCTTCTAGAGCTCCACAGGACCCTTCTAAAAGCCCCAGACCCTTCTAGACCCTAACCGGATCCTTCTAAAAGCACCCAGACCCTACTAGAGCCTCCCCGGACCCTTCTACAACTCCTCAGACACTTCTAGAGGCCCCCAGGACCCTTCTAAAAGCACCCAGAGATTTCTAGATGCACCCAGGACCATTCTAAAAGCTCTCACACCCTTCTAGAGCCCCCCAGGACCCTTCTAAAAGCCGCCAGACCCTTCTAGAGCCCCACAGGACCCTTCTAAAAGCCCTCAGACCCTTCTAGAGACACGCAGGACTTTCTAAATGCCCCCAGACCCTTCTAGAGTCTCCCAGGACCCTTCTAAAAGCCCCCAGACCCTTCTAGATCTCCCCAGGACCCTTCTAAAATACCCCAGACCTTTCTAGAGGCACCCAGGGCCCCTCTAGTGGTCCCCAGACCCTTCTAGAGCCCCCAAGGACCATTCTAAAAGCCCCCAGACACTTCTAGAGACCCGCGGGACCCTTCTAAATGCACCCAGACCCTTCTACAGCCTACCAGGACCCTTCTAAAAGCCCCCAGACCCTTCTAGAGGCCCCTAGGGCCCCTCTAATGGTCCCCAGACCCTTCTAGAGCCCCCAAGGACCCTTCTAAAAGCCCCCAGACCCTTCTAGAGACCCGCAGGACCCTTCTAAAACAACCCAGACCCTTGTTAGACCATCCCAGGACCCTTCTAATATCCCCCAGACCCTTCTAGAGCCCCCCAGGACCCTTCTAAAAGCCCTCACACCCTTCTAGACCCTCCCCGGATCCTTCTAAAATCCCCCAGACCCTTCTAGAACCCCCCAGGACCATTCTAAAACCACCCAGACCATTCTAGACCCTCCCCGGATCCTTCTAAAAGCACACAGACCCTTCTAGAACCTCCCAGGACCCTTCTAAAATCCATCAGACCATTCTAGAGCCTCCCAGGACCCTTCTAAAAGCCCCCAGATCCTTCTAGAGACCCGCAGGACCCTTCTAAAAGCCTCCAGACCCTTCTAGAGCAACCCAGGACCCTTCTAAAAGCCCCCAGACCCTTCTAGAAATTCCACGTATCCTTCTAAAAGCCCCCAGACCCATCTAGATCCCCCCAGGACCCTTCTAAATGCACCCAGACCCATCTAGAGCCCCCCAGGACCCTTCTAAAAGCATCCAGTCCTTTCTAGAGGCCACCAGGACCGTTCTGTATGCCCCCAGACCCTTCTAGAGCGCTCCAGGACCCTTCTAAAAGCCTCCAGACCCTTCTACATGCCCCCAAGACCCTTCTGAAAGCCCCCAGACCCTTCTAGAGCTCCCCAAGACCCTTCCAAATACACCCAGACACTTCTAGCGAACCCCAGGATCATTCTGAAAGCCCCAGACCCTTCTAGAGCTCCCCAGGACTCTTCTAAAAGGTCCCAGAGCCTTCTAGAGCCCCCCAGGAATCGTCTAAAAGACCCCAGACCCTTCTAGAGCTCCACAGGACCCTTCTAAAAGCCCCAGACCCTTCTAGACCCTAACCGGATCCTTCTAAAAGCACCCAGACCCTACTAGAACCTCCCCGGACCCTTCTACAACTCCTCAGACACTTCTAGAGGCCCCCAGGACCCTTCTAAAAGCACCCAGAGATTTCTAGATGCACCCAGGACCATTCTAAAAGCTCTCACACCCTTCTAGAGCCCCCCAGGACCCTTCTAAGAGCCGCCAGACCCTTCTAGAGCCCCACAGGACCCTTCTAAAAGCCCTCAGACCCTTCTAGAGACACGCAGGACACTTCTAAATGCCCCCAGACCCTTCTAGAGCCCCCCAGGACCATTCTAAAAGCCCTCAGACCCTTCTAGAGCTCCCCAGGACCCTTCTGAAAGCCCCCAGACCCTTCTAGATGCCCCCAGGACCCTTCTAAAAGACCCCAGACCATTCTAGAGCCCCCCAGGACTCTTCTAAAAGCCCCCAGACCCTTCTAGAGAAGTCCAGGGCCCTTCTAAAAGCACCCAGACCCTTCTAGAGCTCCCCAGGACCCTTCTAAAATCCCTCAGACCCTTCTAGAGCCCCCCAGGATCCTTCTAAAATCCCCCAGACCCTTCTAGAACCCCCCAGGACCATTCTAAAACCACCCAGACCATTCTAGACCCTCCCCGGATCCTTCTAAAAGCACACAGACCCTTCTAGAACCTCCCAGGACCCTTCTAAAATCCATCAGACCATTCTAGAGCCTCCCAGGACCCTTCTAAAAGCCCCCAGATCCTTCTAGAGACCCGCAGGACCCTTCTAAAAGCCTCCAGACCCTTCTAGAGCAACCCAGGACCCTTCTAAAAGCCCCCAGACCCTTCTAGAAATTCCACGTATCCTTCTAAAAGCCCCCAGACCCATCTAGATCCCCCCAGGACCCTTCTAAATGCACCCAGACCCATCTAGAGCCCCCCAGGACCCTTCTAAAAGCATCCAGTCCTTTCTAGAGGCCACCAGGACCGTTCTGTATGCCCCCAGACCCTTCTAGAGCGCTCCAGGACCCTTCTAAAAGCCTCCAGACCCTTCTACATGCCCCCAAGACCCTTCTGAAAGCCCCCAGACCCTTCTAGAGCTCCCCAAGACCCTTCCAAATACACCCAGACACTTCTAGCGAACCCCAGGATCATTCTGAAAGCCCCAGACCCTTCTAGAGCTCCCCAGGACTCTTCTAAAAGGCCCCAGAGCCTTCTAGAGCCCCCCAGGAATCGTCTAAAAGACCCCAGACCCTTCTAGAGCTCCACAGGACCCTTCTAAAAGCCCCAGACCCTTCTAGACCCTAACCGGATCCTTCTAAAAGCACCCAGACCCTACTAGAGCCTCCCCGGACCCTTCTACAACTCCTCAGACACTTCTAGAGGCCCCCAGGACCCTTCTAAAAGCACCCAGAGATTTCTAGATGCACCCAGGACCATTCTAAAAGCTCTCACACCCTTCTAGAGCCCCCCAGGACCCTTCTAAAAGCCGCCAGACCCTTCTAGAGCCCCACAGGACCCTTCTAAAAGCCCTCAGACCCTTCTAGAGACACGCAGGACTTTCTAAATGCCCCCAGACCCTTCTAGAGTCTCCCAGGACCCTTCTAAAAGCCCCCAGACCCTTCTAGATCTCCCCAGGACCCTTCTAAAATACCCCAGACCTTTCTAGAGGCACCCAGGGCCCCTCTAGTGGTCCCCAGACCCTTCTAGAGCCCCCAAGGACCATTCTAAAAGCCCCCAGACACTTCTAGAGACCCGCGGGACCCTTCTAAATGCACCCAGACCCTTCTACAGCCTACCAGGACCCTTCTAAAAGCCCCCAGACCCTTCTAGAGGCCCCTAGGGCCCCTCTAATGGTCCCCAGACCCTTCTAGAGCCCCCAAGGACCCTTCTAAAAGCCCCCAGACCCTTCTAGAGACCCGCAGGACCCTTCTAAAACAACCCAGACCCTTGTTAGACCATCCCAGGACCCTTCTAATATCCCCCAGACCCTTCTAGAGCCCCCCAGGACCCTTCTAAAAGCCCTCACACCCTTCTAGACCCTCCCCGGATCCTTCTAAAAGCACCCAGACCCTTCTAGAGCCCCCCAGGACCCTTCTAAAAGCCCCCAGAGCCTTCTAGATGCCCCCAGGACCCTTCTAAAAGCCCCCACACCATTCTAGAGCCACACCGGAACCTTCTAAAAGCCTCCAGACCCTTCTAGAGCCCCCCAGGACCCTTCTAAAAGCCCCCAGACCCTTCTAGAGGCCCCAGGACTCTTCTAAAAGCCGCCAGACCCTTCTAGAGGCCCCCAGGACTCTTCTAAAAGCCCCCAGACCCTTCTAGAGGCCCCCTGGACCCTTCTAAAAGCCTCCAGACATTTGTAGAGCCCCCCAGGACCCTTCTAAATGCACCCAGACCAATCTAGACCCTCTCTGGATCCTTCTAAAAGCACCCAGACCCATCTGGATCCTCCCAGGACCCTTCTAAAAGACTCCAGACCCTTCTAGATGCGCCCAGGACCCTTCTAAAAGCTTCCAGACCCTTCTAGAGGCCCCCAGGACCCTTCTGAAAACCCCCAGACCCTTCTAGAGCCCACCAGGACCCTTCTAAATGCCCCCAGACCCTTCTAGAGCCGCCCAGGGCCCTTCTAAAAGCCTCCAGACTTTTCTAGTGGCCCCCAGGACCCTTCTGAATGCCCCCAGACCCTTCTAGAGACCCCCAGGACCCTTCTAAAAGACTCCAGACCCTTCTACAGCCCCCCAGGACCCTTCTGAAAGCCCCCAGACCCTTCTAGAGCTACCCAGGACTCTTCTAAAATCCCCCAGACGCTTCTAGAGCCCCTTAGGACCCTTCTAAAAGCACCCAGACCCTTCTAGAGTCCCCTAGGCCCCTTCTAAAAGCACCCTGACCCTTCTAGAGAACCACAGGACCCTTCTAAAAGCCCCCAGACCCTTCTAGACCCTCCCCGAATCCTTCTAAAAGCACCCAGACCCTTCTAGAGCCTCCCAGGACCCTTCTAAAATCCCTCAGACAATTCTAGAGGCCCCCAGGACCCTTCTAAAAGCCCCCAGAGCCTTCTAGATGCCCCCAGGAACCTTCTAAAAGCCCTCACACCCTTCTAGAGCCCACCAGGACTATCCTAAAACTCCCCTGACCCTTCTAGAGCCCCCCAGGACACTTCTAAAAGCACCCAGACCCTTCTAGAGACCCGCAGGACCCATCTAAAAGCCCCCAGACCCTTCTAGAGCCCCCCAGGACCCTTCTAAAAGACTCCAGACCCTTCTACAGCCCCCCAGGACCCTTCTGAAAGCCCCCAGACCCTTCTAGAGCTACCCAGAACCCTTCTAAAATACCCCAGACCCTTCTAGAGCTCTCCAGGACCCTTCTAATATCCCCCAGACCCTTCTAGATGCCCCCAAGGCCCCTCTAATGATACTCAGACCCTTCTAGAGCCCCCAAGGACCCTTCTAACAGGACCCAGACCCTTCTAGAGACCCGCAGGACAATTCTAAAAGCCCCCAGACCCTTCTACAGCCTCCCGGGACCCTTCTAAAAGACCCCAGACCCTTCTAGAGCTCCCCAGGACCCTTCTAAAAGCACCCAGACCCTTCTAGAGCCCCCCAGGACCCTATAAAAGCCCCCAGACCCTTCTTGAGGCACCCAGGACCCTTCCAAAATACCCCAGACCCTTCTAGAGCCACCCAAAGACCCTTCTCAAAGAACCCAGACCCTTCGAGAGGCCGCCAGGACACTTCTATAAGCCCCCAGACCCTTCTAGAGGACCCCAAGGCCCCTCTTAAGGACCCCCGTCTCTCCTAGAAGGGTCTCGGGGCTTTTAGATGGGCCCTGGGGGGCTCTAGAATGGTCTGGGGGCTTTTAGAAGGGTCCTGGGGTTCTCTAGAAGGGTCTGGGGGCTTTTGAAAGTATTCTGGTGGCCTCTAGAATGGTGTGGGATATATCAGAGGGGTCCGGGGATGATCTAGAAGGGTCTGGGGACTTTTAGAAGGGTCCGGGGGGCCTCTAGAAGGGTCTGGAGGCTTTTAGAAGGGTCCTGCGAGGCTCTAGAAGGGTCCGGGGGCTTTTAGAGGGGTCCTGCGAGGCTCTAGAATGGTCTGGGGGCTTTTAGAAGAGTCCTGGGAGGGTCTAGAAGGGTCTGGGGGCCTTTAGAAGGGTCCTGGGGGTCTCTAGAAGGGTCTGAGGGCTTTTAGAATGATCCGGGGAGGGTCTAGAAGAGTCTGGGGGCCTTTAGAATGGTCCTGGGGCTCTCTAGAAGGGTCTGGGTGCTTTTAGAAGGGTCCTGGGAGGCTCTAGAAGGGTTTGGGGGCTTTTAGAATGGTCCTGGGTGGCTCTAGAAGGTTCTGGTTGCTTTTCGAAGGGTCCTGGCTTATCTAGAAGGGTCTGGGGGCATTTAGAAGGGTCCTGGGTGTCTCTAGAAGGGTCTGGGTGCTTTTAGAATGGTCCTGGGGGGCTCTAGAAGGGTCTGGTGGCTTTTAGAAGGGTCCTGGGTGGATCTAGAAGGTTCTGGAGGCTTTCAGAAGGGTCATGGGGGTCTCTAGAATGGTCTGGGGGCTTTTAGAAGGGTCCTGGGGAGCTCTAGAAGGGTCTGGGTTCTTTTAGAAGGGTCCTGGGATGCTCTAGAAGGTTCTTGGGGCTTTCAGAAGGGTCCTGGGGGCCTCTATAAGGGTCTGGGTGCTTTTAGAAGGGTCTTGGGGGGCTCTAGAAGGGTCTTGGGGCTTTTAGAAGGGTCCTGGGGTGCTCTAGAAGGTTCTGGGGGCTTTTAGAAGGGTCCTGGTGTCCTCTAGAAGGGTCTGAGGGCTTTAGAATTGTCCCGGGAGGCTCTAGAATGGTCTGGGGTTTTTTAGAAGGATCCGGGGAGGGTCTAGAAGGGTCTGGGGGCTTTTAGAAGGGTCCTGGGGGCCTCTAGAAGGGTCTGGGGGCATTTAGATGGGTCATAGGGGGCTCTAGAAGGGTCAGGGGGCTTTTAGAAGGGTCCTGGGTGTCTCTAGAAGGGTCTGGGGGCTTTTAGAATGATCCGGGGACGGTCTAGAAGGGTCTGGGTGCTTTTTGAAGGATCCTAGGGGGCTCTAGAAGGGTCTGAGGGCGTTTAGAAGGATCCGGGGAGTGTCTAGAAGGGTCTGGGGGCTTTTAGAAGGGTCCTGGGAGGCTCTAGAAGGGTCTGGGTGCTTTTATAAGGGACCGGGGAGCCTCTAGAAGGGTCTGGGTGCTTTTAGAAAGGTCCTGGGGGGCTCTAGAAGGGTCTAGAGGCTTTTAGACGAGTCCTGGGGGCCTCTAGAAGGGTCTGGGGGCTTTTAGAAGGGTCCTGGGTGGATCTAGATTGGTCTGGGGGCTTGTAGAAGGGTCCTGGGGGGCTCTAGAAGGGTCTGGCTGCTTGTAGAATGGTCCTGGGGGGGCTCTAGAAGGGTCTGGTGGCTTTTAGAAGGGTCCTGGGGGCCTCTAGAAGGGTCTGGGGGCTTTTAGAAGGGTCCTTGGGGTCTCTAGAAGGGTCTGGGTGCTTGTAGAAAGGTCCTGGGTGGCTCTAGAATGGTCTGGGGGCTTTTAGAAGGGTCCTGGGAGGATCTAGAAGAGTCTGGGGCCTTTTAGAAGGATCCTGGGAGGCTCTAGAAGGGTCTGGGGGCTTTTAGAATGGTCCTGGGATGCTCTAGAAGGGTCTTGGTGCTTTTAGAAGGGTCCTGGAGGACTCTAGAAGGTTCTGGGTGCTTTCAGAAAGGTCCAGGGGGCCTCTAGAAGGGTCTGGAGGCCTTTAGAAGGGTCCGGGGGGGCTCTAGAATGGTCTGGGTGCTTTTAGACGGGTCCTGGCGTGCTCTAGAAAGGTCTGGGGACTTTTAGAAGGGTCCTGGGGTGCTCTAGAAGGGACGGGGTGCCTTAAGAGGAGGCCTGGGGGGCTCTAGAACTGTCTGGGGTCTTTTAGAAGGGTCCTGGGGTGCTCTAGAAGGGTCTGGGGTCTTTTAGAAATGTCCTGGGGGGGTCTAGAAGGGTCTGGGGGCTTTTAGAATGGTCCTGGGAGGCTCTAGAATGGTCTGTGTGCTTTTAGAAGGGTTCTGGGTGCCTCTTGAAGGGTCTGGGGGCATTTAGAAGGGTCCTGGGGGGCTCTAGAAGGGTCTAGGGGCTTTTAGAAGGGTACTGGGGGCTCTAGAACGGTCTGGGTGCTTTTAGAATGATCCTGGGGGGCTCTAGAAGGGTCTGGGGTCTTTTCGAAGGATCCGGGGAGGGTCTAGAAGGGTCTGGGGGCTTTTAGAAGTGTCCTAGGGGACTCTAGAAGGGTCTGGGGGCTTTTAGATGGGTCCTAGGGGGCTCTAGAAGGGTCTGGGGGCTTTTGGAATGATCCTGGGGGGCTCTAGAAGGGTCTGGGGGCTTTTAGAATGATCCTGGGGCTCTCTAGAAGGGTCTGGGGGCTTTTAGAATGATAAGGGGACCGTCTAGAAAGGTCTGGGTGCTTTTTGAAGGATCCTAGGTGGCTCTAGAAGGGTCTGGGGGCTTTTAGAAGGATCCGGGGAGGGTCTAGAAGGGTCTGGGGGCTTTTAGAAGGGTCCTGGGGTTCTCTAGAAGGGTCTGGTTGCTTTTAGAAGGGTACTGGGAGGCTCTAGAAGGGTCTGGGTGCTTTTATAAGGGTCCGGGGAGCCTCTAGAAAGGTCTGGGTGCTTTTAGAAAGGTCCTGGGGGGCTCTAGAAGGGTCTAGAGGCTTTTAGACGGGTCCTGTGGGCCTCTAGAAGGGACTGGGTGCTTTTAGAAGGGTCCTGGGTGGCTCTAGAAGAGGCTGGGGTCTTGTAGAAGGGTCCTGGGGGGCTCTAGAAGGGTCTGGGTGCTTTTAGAAGGGTCCTGGGGGCATCTAGAAAGATCTGGGAGCTTTTAGAAGGGTTCTGGGGAACTCTAGAAGGGTCTGGGGTCTTGTAGAAGGGTCCTGGGTGCCGCTAGAAGGGTCTGGGGTCTTTTAGAAGGGTCCTGGGGTGCTCTAGAATGGTCGGGGGCTTTTAGAAGGGTCCTGGGGTGCTCTAGAAGGGTCTGGGGGCTTTTAGAAGGGTCCTGGGGGGCTCTAGAAGGGTCTGGGGGCTTTTAGAAGGGTCCTGGATGTCTCTAGAAGGGTCTGGGAACTTTTAGAAGCGTCCTGGGTGGCTCTAGAAGGGTCTGGGGGCTTTTAGAAGGGTCCTGGGGGTCTCTAGAAGGGTCTGGGAGCTTTTAGAAGGGTCCTGGGAGGCTCTAGAAGGGTCTGGGGGCTTTTAGATCTGTCCTGGGATGCTCTAGAAGGGTCTGGGGGCTTTTAGAACTGTCCTGGGATGCTCTAGAAGGTTCTGGGGGCTTTCAGAAGGGTCCAGGGGTCTTCTAGAAGGGTCTGGAGGCTTTTAGAAGGGTCCGGGGGGGCTCTAGAAGGGTCTGGGGGCTTTTAGAAGGGTCCTGGAGTGCTCTAGAAGGGTCTGGGGGCTTTTAGAATGCTCCTGGGGATCTCTAGAATTGTCTGGGGTCTTTTAGAAAGATCCGGGGAGTGTCTAGATGTGTCTGCGGCCTTTCAGAAGGGTCCTGGGGGGCTCTAGAAGGGTCTGGGGGCTTTTAGAAGTGTCCTGGGGGCGTCTAGAAGGGTCTGGGGGCTTTTAGAATGGTCCTGGGAGGCTCTAGAAGGGTCTGGGTGCTTTTAGAAATGTCCTGGGGCCCTCTAGAGAGGTCTGAGTGCTTTTAGAAGGGTCATGGGGGTCTCTAGAAGGGTCTGGGGGCTTTTGGAATGATCCGGGGAGGGTCTAGAAGGTTCTGGGGGCTTTTAGAAGGGTCCTGGGGGGCTCTAGAGGGGTCTGGGGGCTTTTAGAAGGGTCCCGGGGTTCTCTAGAAGGGTCTGGGGTCATTTAGAAGTATCCTGGGGGCCTCTAGAAGGGTCTGGGATCTATTAGATTGGTCCGGGGGGGCTCTAGAAGGGTCTGGGGGTTTTTAGAAGGCTCCTGGGAGGCTCTAGAATGGTCTGGGGGCTTTTAGAATGTTCCTGGGGTTCTCTAGAAGGGTCTGGGGACTTATAGAAGGGTCCTGGGGGCCTCTAGAAGGGTCTGGGATCTATTAGATTGGTCCGGGGGGGCTCTAGAAGGTTCTGGAGGCTTTCAGAAGGGTCATGGGTGTCTCTAGAATGGTCTGGGGGCTTTTAGAAGGGTCCTGGGGAGCCCTAGAAGGGTCTGGGTTCTTTTAGAAGGGTCCTGGGGGGCTCTAGAAGGGTCTTGGGGCTTTTAGAAGGGTCCTGGGGTGCTCTAGAAGGGTCTGGGGACTTTTAGAAGGGTCCTGGTGTGCTCTAGAATGGACGGGGTGCCTTAAGAGGGCCCTGGGGACCTCTAGATTGGCCTGGGGGCTTTTAGAAGGGTCCTGGGGGGCTCTAGAAGGGTCTGTAGGCTTTTAGAAGGGTCTTGGGGCTCTAGAAGGGTCTGGGGGCTTTTAGAAGGGTCCTGGTGTCCTCTAGAAGGGTCTGAGGGCTTTAGAATAGTCCCGGGAGGCTCTAGAATGGTCTGGGGATTTTTAGAAGGATCCGGGGAGGGTCTAGAAGGGTCTGGGGGCTTTTAGAAGGGACCTGGGGGCCTCTAGAAGGGTCTGGGGGCATTTAGATGGGTCATAGGGGGCTCTAGAAGGGTCAGGGGGCTTTTAGCAGGGTCCTGGGGGCCTCTAGAAGGGTCTGGGGGCATTTAGATGGGTCATAGGGGGCTCTAGAAGTGTCAGGGGCTTTTAGAAGGGTCCTGGGGCCTCTAGAAGTTTCTGGGGGCTTTTAGAATGATCCGGGGAGTGTCTAGAAGGGTCTGGGTGCTTTTTGAAGGATCCTAGGGGGCTCTAGAAGGGTCTGAGGGCGTTTAGAAGGATCCGGGGAGTGTCTAGAAGGGTCTGGGGGCTTTTAGAAGGGTCCTGGGGGTCTCTAGAAGGGTCTGGTGGCTTTTAGAAGGGTCCTGGGAGGCTCTAGAAGGGTCTGGGTGCTTTTATAAGGGACTGGTTAGCCTCTAGAAGGGTCTGGGTGCTTTTAGAAAGGTCCTGGGGTTCTCTAGAAGGGTCTAGAGGCTTTTAGACGAGTCCTGGGGGCCTCTAGAAGGGTCTGGGGGCTTTTAGAAGGGTCCTGGGTGGATCTAGATTGGTCTGGGGGCTTGTAGAAGGGTCCTGGAGGGCTCTAGAAGGGTCTGGGTGCTTGTAGAATGGTCCTGGGGGGCTCTAGAAGGGTCTGGTTGCTTTTAGAAGGGTCCTGGGGGCCTCTAGAAGGGTCTGGGGGCTTTTAGAAGCGTCCTTGGGGGCTCTAGAAGGGTCTGGGGGCTTGTAGAAAGGTCCTGGTAGGCTCTAGAAGGGTCTGGGTGCTTTTAGAAGGGTCCTGGGAGGCTCTAGAAGGGTCTGGGGGCTTTTAGAAGGGTCCTGGGTGGCTCTAGAATGGTCTGGGGGCTTTTAGAAGGGTCCTGGGAGGATCTAGAAGTGTCTGGGGGCTTTTAGAAGGATCCTGGGAGGCTCTAGAAGGTTCTGGGGGCTTTTAGAATGGTCCTGGGATGCTCTAGAAGGGTCTTGGTGCTTTTAGAAGGGTCCTGGAGGGCTCTAGACGGTTCTGGGTGCTTTCAGAAAGGTCCAGGGGGCCTCTAGAAGGGTCTGAAGGCCTTTAGAAGGGTCCGGGGGGGCTCTAGAATGGTCTGGAGGCTTTTAGACGGATCCTGGCGTGCTGTAGAAAGGTCTGGGGACTTTTAGAAGGGTCCTGGGGTGCTCTAGAAGGGATGGGGTGCCTTAAGAGGAGGCCTGGGGGGCTCTAGAAGTGTCTGGGGGCTTATTAGAAGGGTCCTGGGGTGCTCTAGAAGGGTCTGGGGTCTTTTAGAAGGATCCGGGGAGTGTCTATAAGTGTCTGCGGCCTTTCAGAAGGGTCCTGGGGGGCTCTAGAAGGGTCTGGGGGCTTTTAGAAGGGTCCTGGGGGGGTCTAGAAGGGTCTGGGGTCTTTTAGAATGGTCCTGGGAGGCTCTAGAATGGTCTGGGTGCTTTTAGAATGGTTCTGGGTGCCTCTTGAAGGGTCTGGGGGCATTTAGAAGGGTCCTGGGGGGCTCTAGAAAGGTCTAGGGGCATTTAGAAGGATACTGGGGGGCTCTAGAAGGGTCTGGGGGCTTTTAGAATGATCCTGGGGGGCTCTAGAAGGGTCTGGTGTCTTTTCGAAGGATCCGGGGAGGGTCTAGAAGGGTCTGGGGGCTTTTAGAATGATCCTGGGGGGCTCTAGAAGGGTCTGGGGGCTTTTAGAAGGATCCGGGAAGGGTCTAGAAGGGTCTGGGAGCTTTTAGAAGGGTTCTGGGGTGCTCTAGAAGGGTCTGGGGACTTTAAGAACTGTCCTGGGATGCTCTAGAAGGTTCTGGGGGCTTTCAGAAGGGTCCAGGGGTCCTCTAGAAGGGTCTGGAGGCTTTTAGAAGGGTCCGGGGGTGCTCTAGAAGGGTCTGGGGGCTTTTAGAAGGGTCCTGGGGTGCTCTAGAAGGGTCTGGGGACTTTAAGAAGGGTCCTGGGGTGTCCTAGAAGGGACGGGGTGCCTTAAGAGGGGCCCTGGGGGGCTCTAGAAGGGTCTGGGGGCTTTTAGAAGGGTCCTGGAGTGCTCTAGAAGGGTCTGGGGGCTTTTAGAATGCTCCTGGGGATTTCTAGAAGTGTCTGGGGTCTTTTAGAAAGATCCGGGGAGTGTCTAGATGTGTCTGCGGCCTTTCAGAAGGGTCCTGGGGGGCTCTAGAAGGGTCTGGGGTCTTTTAGAAGGGTCCTGGGGGCGTCTAGAATGGTCTGGGGGCTTTTAGAATGGTCCTGGGAGGCTCTAGAAGGGTCTGGGTGCTTTTAGAAGGGTCCTGGGGCCCTCTAGAAGGGTCTGAGTGCTTTTAGAAGGGTCATGGGGGTCTCTAGAAGGGTCTGGGGGCTTTTAGAATGATCCGGGGAGGGTCTAGAAGGTTCTGGGGGCTTTTAGAAGGGTCCTGGGGGGCTCTAGAGGGGTCTTGGGGCTTTTAGAAGGGTCCCGGGGTTCTCTAGAAGGGTCTGGGGGCATTTAGAAGTATCCTGGGGGCCTCTAGAAGGGTCTGGGATCTATTAGAGTGGTCCGGGGGGGCTCTAGAAGGGTCTGGGGGTTTTTAGAAGGCTCCTGGGAGGCTCTAGAATGGTCTGGGGGCTTTTAGAATGTTCCTGGGGTTCTCTAGAAGGGTCTGGGGACTTATAGAAGGGTCCTGGGGGCCTCTAGAAGGGTCTGAGAACTATTAGAGTGGTTCGGGGGGGCTCTAGAAGGGTCTGGAGGCTTTTAGAAGGGTCTTGGGGGGCTCTAGAAGGGTCTGGGGGCTTTTAGAATGTTCCTGGGGTTCTCTAGAAGGGTCTGGGGACTTATAGAAGGGTCCTGGGGGCCTCTAGAAGGGTCTGAGAACTATTAGAGTGGTTCGGGGGGGCTCTAGAAGGGTCTGGAGGCTTTTAGAAGGGTCTTGGGGGGCTCTAGAAGGGTCTGGGGTCTTTTAGAATGATCCGGGGAGGGTCTAGAAACGTCGGGGTGCTATTAGAAGGGTCCTGGGAGGCTCTACAAGGGTCTGGGGGCTTTTAGAATGATCCGGGGAGGGTCTAGAAGGGTCTGGGGGCCTTTAGAAGGGTCCTGGGGGGCTCTAGAATGGTCTGGGGGCTTTTAGAATGATCCTGGGGTGCTCTAGAAGGGTCTGGGGGCTTTTAGAATGATCCTGGGGGGCTCTAGAAGGGTCTGGGGTCTTTCGAAGGATCCGGGGAGGGTCTAGAAGGGTCTGGGGTCTTTTAGAAGGGTCCTAGGGGCCTCTAGAAGGGTCTGGGGGCTTTTAGATGGGTCCTAGGGGGCTCTAGAAGGGTCTGGGGGCTTTTAGAATGATCCTGGGGGGCTCTTGAAGGGTCTGGGGGCTTTTAGAATGATCCGGGGAGGGTCTAGAAAGGTCTGGGGGCCTTTAGAATGGTATTGGGTTGCTCTAGAAGTGTCTGGGTGCTTTTAGAAGAGACCTGGGAGGCTCTAGAAGGGTCTGGGGGCTTTTAGAAGAGTCCTGGTTGGCTCTAAAGGGTTCTGGGGGGTTTTAGAAGGGTCCTAGGGGCCTCTAGAAGGGTCTGGGGGCTTATAGAAGGGTCCTGGGATGCTCTAGATGGGTCTGGGTGCTTTTATAAGGGTCCTCGGATGCTCTAGAAGGGTCTGGGTGCTTTTAGAATTGTCCTGGGGGGCTCTAGAATGTTCTGAGGTCTTTCAGAAGGTCCTGGGGTGCTCTAGAAGGGTCTGGGTGCTTTTAGAAGGGTCCTGGGGGGCTCTAGAATGGTCGGGGGGCTTTTAGAAGGGTCCTGGGTGGCTCTAGAAGGGTCTGGGGGCTTTTAGAAGGGTCCGGGGGGGCTCTAGAAGGGTCTGGGGAATTTTAGAAGGGTCCTCGGATTCTCTAGAAGGGTCTGGGGGCTTTTAGAAAGGTCCTGGAGTGCTCTAGAACGTTCTGGGGGCTTTCAGAAGGGTCCTGGTTGTATCTAGAAGGGTCTGGGGGCTATTAGAAGGGTCCTGGGGGGCTCTAGAAGAGTCTGGGTGCCTTTAGAATGGTCCTGGGTGACTCTAGAATGTTCTGCTGGCTTTCAGAAGGGTCCTGGGGTCCTCTAGAAGGGTCTGGGGGCTTTTCGAAGGGTCCTGGGAGTCTCTAGAAGGGTCTGGGGGCTTTTAGAAGGGTCCTGGGGTGCTCTAGAATGGTCTGGGGGCTTTTAGAAGGGTCCTGGGAGGCTCTAGAAGGGTCTGGGGTCTTTTAGAAAGGTCCTGGGAGGATCTAGATGGGTCTGGGGGCTTGTAGATGGGTCCTGGGGGGCTCTAGAAGGTTCTGGGTGCTTTTAGAAGGGTCCTGGGTGGCTCTAGAAGGGTCTGGGGGCTTTTAGAAGGGTCCGGTGGAGCTCTAGAAGGGTCTGGGGGCTTTTAGAAAGGTCCTGGAGGGCTCTAGAAGGTTCTGGGGGTTTTCAGAAGGGTCCTGGGAGTCTCTAGAAGGGTCTGGGCGCTTTTAGAATTGTCCTGGGGGGCTCTAGAAGGGTCTGGGTGTCTTTAGAAGGGTCCTGGGTGACTCTAGAATGTTCTGCTGGCTTTCAGAAGGGTCCTGGGGTCCTCTAGAAGGGTCTGGGGTCTTTTAGAAGGGTCCGGGGGGGCTCTAGAATGTTCTGGGGGCTTTTAGAAGGGTCCTGGGTCCTCTAGAAAGGTCTGGGGGCTTTTAGAAAGGTCCTGGGAGGGTCTAGAAGGGTCTGGGGGCTTTTAGAAGGGTCCTGGGGGGCTCTAGAAGGGTCTGGGAGATTTTAGTAGGGTCCTGGGGGGCTCTAAAAGGGTCTGGGGTCTTTTAGAATGGTCCGGGGGGGCTCTAGAAGGGTCTGGGGGCTTTTAGAAGGGTCCTGGAGGCCTCTAGAAGGATCTGGGGGCTTTTAGATGGGTCCTGGGGTTCTCTAGAAGGGTCTGGGGGCATTTAGAAGGGTCATGATGGGCTCTAGATGGGTCTGGGGGCTTTTAGAATGATCCGGGGACGGTCTAGAAGGGTCTTTATGCTTTTTGAAGGATCCTAGGCGGCTCTAGAAGGGTCTGGGGTCTTTTAGAAAGGTCCTGGGGGGCTCTAGAAGGGTCTGGGGGCTTTTAGAATGGTCAGGGGAGGCTCTAGAAGGGTCTAGAAGCTTTTAGAAGGGTCCTGGGGGCCTCTAGAAGGGTCTGGGGGCGTTTAGAAGGGACCTGTGAGGCTCTGGAAGGGTCTGGGTGCTTTTATAAGGGTCCTGGGGGCTCCTAGAAGGGTCTGGGGGCTTTTATAATGGTCCGGGGGGGCTCTAGAAGAATCTGGGGACTTTTAGAAGGGTCCTGGTGGCATCTAGACGTGTCTGGGGGCTATTAGAAGGGTCCTGGGGTTCTCTAGAAGGGTCTGGGGGCTTGTAGAAGGGTAATGGGAGGCTCTGGAAAGGTCTGGGTGCTTTTATAAGGGTCCTGGGGGCCTGTAGAAGGGTCTGGGGGCTTTTACAAGGGTCCGGGGGGGATCTAGAAGAATCTGGGGACTTTTAGAAGGGTCCTGGGTGGCTCTAGAAGGGTCTGGGGGCTTTTAGAAGGGTCCGGGGGGGCTCTAGAAGGGTCTGGGGAATTTTAGATGGGTCCTCGGATTCTCTAGAACGGTCTGGGGGCTTTTAGAAGGGTCCTGGAGGGCTCTAGATGGTTCTGGGGGCTTTCAGAAGGGTCCTGGGGGGCTCTAGAAAAGTCTGGTTGCTTTTAGAAGGGTCCTGGGGGTCTCTAGAAGGGTCTGGGTGCTTTTATAAGGGTCCGGGGAGCCTCTAGAAGGGTCTGGGTGATTTTAGAAAGGTCCTGGGGGGCTCTAGAAGGGTCTGGGGGCTTTTAGAATGGTCCGGGGGGGCTCTAGAAGGGTCTGGGGAATTTTAGAAGGGTCCTCGGATTCTCTAGAAGGGTCTGGGGGCTTTTAGAAGGGTCCTGGAGGGCTCTAGAAGGTTCTGGGTGCTTTCAGAAGGGTCCTGGGGGTCTCTAGAAGGGTCTGGGGCCTTTTAGAAGGGTCCTGGGGGGCTCTAGAAGGGTCTGGGTGCCTTTAGAATGGTCCTGGGTGACTCTAGAATGTTCTGCTGGCTTTCAGAAGGGTCCTGGGGTCCTCTAGAAGGGTCTGGGGGCTTTTGGAAGGGTCCTGGGTGGCTCTAGAAGGGTCTGGGGGCTTTTAGAAGGGTCCTGGGAGGCTCTAGAAGGGTCTGGGGGCTTTTAGAAAGGTCCTGGGTGGCTCTAGAAGGGTCTGGGTGCTTTTCGAAGGGTCCTGGGATTCTCTAGAAGGGTCTGGGGGCTTATAGAAGGGTCCTGGGAGGCTCTAGATGGGTCTGGGTGCTTTTAGAAGGGTCCTGGGATGCTCTAGAAGGGTCTTGGGGCTTGTAGAAGGGTCTTGGGGGGCTCTAGAAGGTTCTCGGTGCTTTTAGAAGGGTCCTGGGTGGCTCTAGAAGGGTCTGGGTGCTTTTAGAAGGGTTCGGGGGGGCTCTAGAAGGGTCTGGGTGCTTTTAGAAGTGTCCTGTAGTGATCTAGAAGGGTCTGGGGAATTTTAGAAGGGTCCTCGGATGCTCTAGAAGGGTCTGGGTGCTTTTAGAAGGGTCCTGGAGGGGTCTAGAAGGTTCTGGGGCTTTCAGAATGGTCCTGGGGGTCTCTAGAAGGGTCTGGGCGCTTTTAGAAGGGTCCTGGGAGGCTCTAGAAGGGTCTGGGTGCCTTTAGAAAGGTCCTGGGTTACTCTAGAATGTTCTGCTAGCTTTCAGATGGGTCCTGGGGTCATCTAGAAGGGTCTCGGGTCTTTTAGAAGGGTCCGGGGGGGCTCTAGAAGGGTCTGGGGACTTTTAGAAGGGTTCTGGGGTGCTCTAGAAGGGACTGGGTTCCTTAAGAGGGGCCCTTGGTGCCTCTTGAATGGTCTGGGGGCATTTAGAAGGGTCCTGGGGGACTCTAGAAGGGTCTAGGGACTTTTAGAAGGGTACTGGGGGGCTCTAGAAGGGTCTGGGGGCTTTTAGAATGATCCTGGGGGGCTCTAGAATGGTCTGGGGGCTTTTCGAAGGATCCGGGGAGGGTCTAGAAAGGTCTGGGTGCTTTTTGAAGGATCCTAGGGGGCTCTAGAAGGGTCTGGTTGCTTTTAGAAAGGTACTGGGAGGCTCTAGAAGGGTCGGGGTGCTTTTATAAGGGTCCGGGGAGCCTCTAGAAGGGTCTGGGTGATTTTAGAAAGGTCCTGGGGGGCTCTAGAAGGGTCTAGAGGCTTTTAGACGGGTCCTGGGGGCCTCTAGAAGGGTCTGGGTGCTTTTAGAAGGGTCTGGGTGGCTCTAGAAGTGTCTAGGGGCTTGTAGAAGGGTCCTGGGGGGCTCTAGAAGGGTCTGGGGGCTTTTAGAAGGGTCCTGGGGGCTTCTAGAAGGGTCTGGGAGCTTTTAGAATGGTCCTGGGGGGCTCTAGAAGTGTCTGGGGGCTTTTAGAAGGGTCCTGGGGTGCTCTAGAAGGATCTGCGGGCTTTTAGATGGGTCCTGGGGTGCTCTAGAAGGGTCTTGGGGCATTTAGAAGGGTCCTGAGGGGCTCTAGAAGGGTCTGGGGCCTTTTAGATTGATCCGGGGACGGTCTAGAAGGGTCTTTATGCTTTTTGAAGGATCCTAGGCGGCTCTAGAAGGGTCTGGGGTCTTTTAGAAGGGTCCTGGGGGGCTCTAGAAGGGTCTGGGGGCTTTTAGAATGGTCCTGGGAGGCTCTAGAAGGGTCTGGGGGCTTTTAGAAGTGTTCTGAGGGGCTCTAGAAAGGTCTAGAGGCTTTTAGAAGGGTCCTGGGGGCCTCTAGAAGTGTCTGGGGGCGTTTAGAAGGGAAATGTGAGGCTCTGAAAGGGTCTGGTTGCTTTTATAAGGGTCCTGGGGGCCTCTAGAAGGGTCTGGGGGCTTTTACAAGGGTCCGGGGGGGCTCTAGAAGGGTCTGGGGACTTTTAGAAGGGTCCTGGTGGCCCCTAGACGGGTCTGGGGGCTATTAAATGGGTCCTGGGGGGCTCTAGAAGGGTCTGGGTGCTTGTAGAAGGGTCCTGGGGGGGTCTAGAACGGTCTGGGGGCTTTTAGAATGATCCTGGGGGGCTCTAGAAGGGTCTGGGGGCTTTTAGATGGGTCCTAGGGGGCTCTAGAAGGGTCAGGGGGCTTTTAGAATGATCCTGGGGGGCTCTAGAAGGGTCTGGGGGCTTTTAGAATAATCCAGGGACTGTCTAGAAGGGTCTGGGTGCTTTTAGAAATATCCTAGGGGGCTCTAGAAGGGTCTGCGGTCTTTTAGAATGATCCGGGGAGGGTCTAGAAGTGTCTGGGTGCTTTTAGAAGGGTCCTGGGGGTCTCTAGAAGGGTCTGGTGGCTTTTAGAAGGGTCCTGGGAGGCTCTGGAAGGGTCTGGGTGCTTTTATAAGGGTCCGGGGAGCCTCTAGAAGGGTCTGGGTGCTTTTGGAAAGGTCCTGGAGTGCTCTAGAAGGGTCTAGAGGCTTTTAGACGGGTCCTGGTGTGCTCTAGAAGGGACGGGGGGGGCTTAAGAAGGGCCCTGGGGCCTCTAGAAGGGTCTGGGGGCTTTTAGAAGAGTCCTGGGGGTCTCTAGAAGGGTTTGGAAGTTTTTAGAAGCGTCCTGGGGGCTCTAGAAGGGTCTGGGGGCTTTTAGAAGGGTCCTGGGGGGCTCTAGAAGGGTCTGGGGTCTTTTATACTGTCCTGGGGGTCTGTAGAAGGGTCTGGGTGCTTTTAGAAGGGTCCTGTGGGGCTCTAGAAGGATCTGGGGGCTTTCAGAAGGGTCGTGGGGGCCTCTAGAAGGGTCTAGGGGCTCTTAGAAGGGTCCTGGGGGTCTGTAGAAGGGTCTGGGGGCTTTCAGAAGGGTCCTGGGGGACTCTAGAAGGGTCTGGGTGCTTTTAGAAGGGTCCTGGGGGGCTCTAGAAGGGTCTGGAGGCTTTTAGAAGGGTCTTGGCGTGCTCTAAAATGGTCTGGTGGCCTTAAGATGGGCCCTGGGTACATCTAGAAGGGTCTGGGGGCTTTTAGAAGGGTCCTGGGAGGATCTAGAAGGGTATGGGGGCTTTTAGAAGGATCCGGGGAGGGTCTAGAAGGGTCTGGGGGCTTTTAGAAGGGTCCTGGTTGCCTCTAGAAGGGTCTCGGGACTTTTAGAAGGGTCCTGGGGTGCTCTAGAAGGGTCTGGGGGCTTTTAGATGTGTCCTGGGGGGCTCTAGAATGGTCTGCGGGCTTTTAGAATGATCCTGGGGGGCTCTAGAAGGGTCTGGGGGCTTTTAGAATGATCCGGGGACGGTCTAGAAGGGTCTTTATGCTTTTTGAAGGATCCTAGGGTGCTCTAGAATGGTCTGGGGTCTTTTAGAAGTGTCCTGGGGGGTTTTGAAGGGTCTGGGGGCATTTAGAATGGTCCTGGGAGGCTCTAGAAGGGTCTGGGTGC